>JAVQJD010035906.1:0-13373 GCA_036023655.1 Nannoperca australis
TCCACGCCCCAGTGGAGCCAAGGACTACAGACCTGTGGCACTGACCTCCCACATCATGAAGGCCCTGGAAAGACTGGTCCTGGAGCAGCTCCGGCCCCTGGTCCAACAATATTCGGACCCTCCCTCTACACCCTCTATTTTTCTACTGTTTATTATTCTTTTTTCAATCACTTTATTGAGCATTTTAACTGTATCAAAAAGCAATTTCCCTTCTGGGATTAATAAAGTATTTCTGATTCTGATTCTGATTCTGATTTATCCCTATACAATGTGAATCAGCATGTACTTACATTATCACATTAGTCATGAATGACAATTTCACACAGAAACGATACATTTAATAGTCTTGGCAAGTAGAGTGATTTTGCTTCTGGCCGCTGTGACTTAATGTACTTCACATTTCTCTTGATGCCGTGTCACTCGGAAAATGGATGGAGGGTAGATTTAAGATGGATGTCATACAAATGTCATGCAGTTAAAATGCAACGATACACGACAGCATCGCTCACTGCAGCGTTTAGCTCTTTACAGAGGAATTTTACAGTTACAGACGAGCGCTGAAGACACGCCGCCTCCTTCACCGTGAGCTTCACTGGCTTATTGTTAGGCCTGAGATTGGAGTGCTTTTCAAGCCCGAATGGAATCAAGTGCAAGACAGATAGCATGTAAGGTGGTTTGGAAGAAAACACCAATAGATTCACCCTGATAGGAAAAAAAATTTGGAACATACAATTACAACAGTTACTGAAAAAGACCTCTCCTTCTTGGAGGAAAGCGAAATGGAAAACAAAGAAAAATATATAAAAGGTTTGTCCAAAAAGAGGCTGAGAGGGCAGAAGAATGCACATAGACACTCAAAACATGAGGAAGAGAAGTGACATTTCATACATACACAGTATGACAAACAACCAGCTAAAGGCCACTATGTTGAGCCCTAAACTTGTCTAAAATGGGACTCTCAAAGGTGTAAGAATGTGACAAATTGCCTACTCACTAAAAGACTTTGGCAACAAATGTGACTAGCGTGTAGCTGCTGCCTGTAAGAACTTTCCATAGTTTTTTTATTTGTGACTACAATAATAAATGTTTAGATGCACACTATTTACACTATTATTGTTTAAGTGAGGATATCAGTATTCAAGTCTTGAGTCATGGTGTGTGGAGCATTTAACGTTACATTCAGGTAGAACAGTTCAAACATCATAGTATGATTTTGCTCCAGCACTTTTTCCAAAACTCAAAGTACACACAACTTTTTTCAGCCCAGTTGAAACAACTAGCTGACGAACAGAAAAGTAATCTATGCTCGTCCTCCAACCATTTAAATATTTGGTTAATCATTTAAGTCATTTATTGAGCAGAAACGCCAAACATTCGCTGGTTCCAGCTTTTTAAAATGTGAGAATTTGCAGCTTTACTCTGTTTTGTATCATTGTAAATAAAATCTCTTTGGATTTTTTGCCACTTGTCTGTCAAAACAAGACATCACCTTGGGCTCAGGGAACTTGTAATTGGTTCTACAGACTAAATGATGAATCCATTAATCAGAAAAATAACTGATAGAGCTAGTGTTGAAACAATATTACCCATTAATTGATTAGTCAATTAGTCTGTTTTAATAATTGATAAATAATGATCTGCCAAACATTCTTTCATTTCAGTTTCTCCTAGTTGAGGATTGGCTGCTTGTCTCTGGTTTATATAATTGTAAACGGAATATTTGGGGGTTTTGAACAAAACAAGAATGTGAAGACATCACCTTGACAGTTGATAATGAAATAATGGTTAGATACAGCTCTAGAGCAAAGGGAACACGTCGTTGCACGTGTCTCACCCTCATGGCCTCTGACACACAAACAAAACAGGCAGGGATCAGATCTACCAAAAAGGAAACACACAATAATGTAAAGAGAATAAAAATCTACAAACATTCCCAAGATGTAGCACACACTAGAGAAGGAGACTCCAGAAATAGAGGGACCCAACCCATCCAGAAGGGAGAGGGAGAGGATGAAGGGGAAAAGGGGATTAGAAGGCAGGCTATCCTTCCTCCCCTGCCCTCCTGCCAGGCACATGGCCAGGTCAGGAAGAAACTGGAGTTATTTTGGAGCAGAGCAGAGAGGAGCTAAGCAGGCCCTCACAGGAGGATTTATCCTGGAAGAGGCTCGTCGAGTCCTCCTGTCCCCTGGCAGAAGGCTGAGGGTGGGGAGGAGCATTTCAGAGAATCTGTGAAGACCTTAACCCCTCAGACTCCAGAGGATAACAGAAAATGCCTGTCTGTTATTTATCTATGCGATTCCTGGTGAAGCTTCACACTGCTGTCATACAATAATCATTGCCTGAAATATTTGCCATTCCATTTCTCAAATACTTGATTATTTGATTGAACACAATCAAAGTCACGTAATGCCAACAAAATGGGGGGGGGAATCAAAGAAACACATCTTTACAATTCCTGGTTTTGTGCTACCAGCACTCCAAACCCCAAAGACATGTGGCTTACAATAACACTGTTGTCATTTTTACTTAAAAATATATAACATATAATAATAATACGTGATATAAAATAGTTGCACAAGTTGATTAATTGGCTCTAAAATACACAAATTAAATGTACACTGAAAAACACAAAACAGAAGAAAGTGTTTGACTCAAATTACCAAACTCATAAATCATACCCTGGACTGTTGTGGAAACTGAAAATGTAATTTGTGCAGCTTAATTTAAAAAGTAGTGAAGCATCTGAATCAAGCTCTAAACCACACTGAGGACAAACACTAGATTCTGTAACGTGCCTTTTAATCTTTGGCCTTGAAATGTACTGTGTTGACCTACACAACAACACACACTGGCTACTGCACAACAAAGTATTTGTATCAGTCCACTGGTTAGAGGGCAGTGGTGGGTATCTGACGAAATGTTGGCAGATCTAAACCTCAGTGTCGGCCTCTCTAAGATGCTTCATCAAAAGTGAACCCTGCAGCTTTGCTGTGACCCAGCGGGCAGCAGAGACATTTTAATTGGATATTAAAACCTGCACACCATTTTTATGATCAATACTTTCTGTACATTAAATTGATTTATAACTTCAAAACCCTGTCCCCCACACCACGACCAGAAAACTGCTCTCTGAGTCCCGACAGTGATAAAGAATTCTGAATTTTCAAAACAACCAGCGGCAACTTTGGACAAACAAGAAGACGTCGCCATGGAAACACGTACGGTGTACAATGATGCTTGGAGTAGATCTGTGCAGGCGCTAGAGTCTATCCATTAGCTGGAGGACGTCGGCTCAAGCATCTCTGTTAGAAAAGCCTCTGCCCCTGCTGAAGGGGTCCTCGTGCAAGGCACTGGATTCTTATCAGCTCCCCGGGCCTGCTGCTTGAGAATCCAGCCCTGACCTCTGACCTCGACCTGCCTGAGGAGGGTGGCATCAACAAAGATCTGGCACTAAAACCAGCAGAGAATCATGAAAAACCATCAGCTTTGTGGACGTGATGTTTTTAGCTGTGTGACAGCAACAGTAGTTAGAAAAGATACTGTTTTTACAACCTGAATATGTGCTAAGATGATGCTGCTGCGTTCTTATTAACTCCAATTTTGATGCTTTCAACACTGCTGGGACCAAAACAACACTACAAACACACACACGCCACATTTATGTTTATCAGCAGGGTGTCTCAACTGTGATAATGAATGAAAAAATATGACTCACTACAGTACAGTATAACTGGTCTGGAAACTGTCATGTTAACATACTTCTAGTTATTTACTCCTTTGGTTTTTGCCACCTTTGCATTTTTAGTTGGATTCTTGCTCCACAAAGACATATTATTTATCATTCTCTCTGTTAGGTCTTTACTGGACAATGGTGACAATAATATACACACATGTGCCTTGACCATTAACACACGCCATTCAGTAGATGTTAGGAAACTGCATCCATGGAGGGAACAAAACAGAAACTGATGTTTGGATTAAATCCAAAGTGAATTAAAAAATGGTATATTAGTAGTAAACTGGGGATTTCTTCAGTCAAGGGCAGCCAGGCATGGTTTAAGTGCCATGTACTAGGTTATAGGTCACATGTCTAATAAACAGGAAGAGACTGGATGGAGGAGAAGGAGATAGCCTATCTGAAGTTGTACTATCACTTGTTTGGACAATAAACAAAGCAAAAGCAGAAGCTCCACGTCATGATTCAATCTGATGTATTACGATATGCACAGAGTTTAGATTTAAAAGCTCTCCTAATAATGACTTTGTGCTGCCCACCACCACACGTCACAATGTTCCATTCAAATGAGATTCTAGTGTTTCAATGCCTGGCACGCGCCACCGATTGTTCCTCACTGTGTGCAGGCGCTCGGTCATTCCGCATCACCCGACTCTCTCTCTCTCGCTCTCTCTCTCTCTCTCTCAACCACCCCCCCCACACATACACACACACACACGCACTCACACTAATAGACGTAAACGCGCGCACGCTCAGCATGCACGGACAGCAACAGAACAATGTGCGTCTGTCAGGAGCACGCCGGCCTCCCGCACTCTGCATCACACCAGGAACACGCTCATGAATGATAATCGGACTTGTCGCAGGACTGCGCGGCCTGCAGCCGGAGCTCCACTAGGACCAGCCCACGGCTCACAGTGTGTTTTAACGAGTTGCGGTGCCCGGAGGAGCCCCCTGCCCTCCAATACGCCGCTGTGTGAGAGGAGTGCGATGACAACAACACAACTTAAGTTACTGAAGCGCTCCGGGCAGGCAGCTAACCGAATGCAAAGTGTGTTATAAGGAACAACCAGCCTTCTTTATTATTTCCTCGCGATTCAGTTCGCAGCGAAAATTACAGAAAGCGGCTGTCAACAGCAGCATGATGGGATGTGGCCGCAGAGGAGAAGAGGACAGCTTTGCAGCCAGCCAGTCGCCAGCGTGAAGGGAGCGAGGAATACAAATAAATAATAAAGCATGCAGAAAACGCCTTCTTACCTTCACTTGTGCAAGATTACAAACATGAAAGTCGACCGCCGCGCGCTCACCACAGTCTCGCTTTGTTGTTTTCGTGCTTTGGTTTTATCTGTTCATTAATTCGCCTCCAGTTTCTCTCTTAGTGTTTAATTTGAAATGTACAATATGACCGGCTCGTACGTAGGGAGGGAGTGAGAGCTCACAAACAGGACCCTTAAGATTCTCGGTGGTAATCGGAGGGGGGCGGGGCCACGGCTGCTTACATCACAGCCCGAGAGAGAGAGAGAGAGAGAGAGAGAGAGAGAAAGAGAGAGAGAGGATGGACTGTATTACGCACCCAGTTGCAGGTTATATGAGAGCTGTTTCTACTATTTTGTCCACCCCGTTTGAATACATGAAATAAGCTGCATCCTTCCTAAATGATCCTGCAGTTGGACCAACACTCTGAAACAGGTGAACACAATCAGAACACTATTAGCCTTCAAGAAGGGAGGGTTTATTTCCGGACTGCATTCGTTATCGCTCAGTGTACCCAATAAACTGACGACTTTCTACCCCTCTTATATCCACCTACTCCCCTGCTTGTATCATCTGCCATCAGAGCCCACAACAAACTTAATTATTACCCACAATACAAATCTGTCAGCTGGAGGATTTCAATTTAAACACTTAATTGCTAATTAAGCATTAGCAGTACTTAACGAAATGCATTACTTTAGATCCTTTGTAGATCAGTAGTTCAGAGTCCTACTTCTTGCTGTCCCACAGGTTAGCAGAGACAAATCTAAAAATTCTTATAAATAAAAAGTAAATACGACCTTCAAATATGAACTCTTGAACTTGATCTAATAATGGAAAACCAATTTATTTTATTTGCGCATTCAAGAAAGATCAGAAAAAAGATAAGATGAGATAATATTCAATGTAAAATAAATCCAGAGAAAAAATTATATGTCAGTTTTCAGTTCTCCTGAGATGATGCTATCTGTGGTATTTATAAAATTGAGGTTGAAAGAAGTATATATATGCAAAGCGATAGTGAAAAATTAAAACAAGTAAATAAAAAATGTACTTCACTGACAAGAAACTAACTCCCAAAACAGACAAGCAGCTGTGAATGAAAAGAATATTCTCCTTGCATCTGAAATCTATTTAAAAAGAAGAAGCTCTTTCAATAGATTTCTTGGACACACACAAAGCTGTCACTGACACGTGAGGTGCAGATGGGATATTTCATTTCTTTTAGTAAGCTGACCTTTACACTGGATCACTCGAATACAAATGTTTAAACACACACAGACCACTACCCATACTCATGAAGCTGCAGGTGTGTGTGAGAGACATATATTTACATGGCAAACCTGCCACCTATAGGCAGAGGGTGAAACTGCTGTGTAATTAGCCATGCATGCCCATGCACAGGACAAGTGCTGAGGTAACTGTGTTTTGATAAGGATGCTTATCACTTCCTGTAACACAGAAAACACAGGCTGAGGAGAGATTTGAACATTGTCTAAAAGAAGTGAATTACAACTGGTTTCAACTTTCACTGTAAAGCTCTAGTCGTCATATTCTCCTTATAGTGTAAACATGCCTAGCGTAGCATCAATGATAAAGGGTACAAAGTTATTTCAAGGTTTGTAGAACACGTCTAGCATAGCATCATGCTAAAGGGAAACTGTTTTAAAGTTTAAAATCTGCTGACATAAGTGTCAGTTTAGTCGATGCCTACTATCTTGCAAATATTCTGTATAATTCATACTGTCAACTTTTGCACGTTCCCTGATCAATGTTTTGCACATTTCTGTACAAAACTATACATACTATTTTCACATTTTATTGTCAATTTTATATTTAAGCTTCTTGGCTTTATCTTTCTATTTTCTATATATTGTGTTTATTGTTGTGCACTAATATACCAAGGCAAATTCATTGTATGTGAAAACATTCTTGGCAATAAACTTGATTCTGATTCCTTAAGTTTTGGTTTCAACCTTTTATTTCTGTCACTATTGTTTTGAGTGTTTGTCATACTGACCATCCCTCTGTACCATTACATTAGTGTTGGTTTCAGTGCAGTTTTACTCTCTAGAGTGTACACTCTATACTCAGTTTTGTTTCCAGTGGCGAGTTGCAGTCTCACCTGTGCTGCCTCAGAAGGTGTATAAAAAAGGGATCAGGGAAACAGCGCTGTGACATATACTGTGTGCCGTGCACTTATAGATCATTGAGGGGATTATTCTTTCAAGGCAATACACCAGAGAGAGTTCAGGTAGATCATGAAGAGACAAGATGTGATAAAGGTCATGCTCCTGGTGCAAACCCACATAAGCCAGGAGAAAAAAGAAATTATATATATATACAGTACCAGTCAAAAGTTTGGAAACACTTTCCCATTCAAGTGAATAGGAAAGTGTGTCCAAACATATACATATACAAATATATATACACACACACACACACACATATATATATATACACATACATATATACATGTGTGTGACATGTATTCAGTTTTTTCTGAATGTTTCTGTGCAATCACACTGTGTCATCATTGTGCAAAGATTTGCTCCTGTGAGGCTGAGACCCAACAAGACAGTTTGGCAGATTTTCATTTAACATCTAGGGCTCTGATTTAGCTCTAAAACCAGCTGGTTGGTAAAATAGTGAAAGTACGCCCATGACTGTGTATGTGGAACTATGGACAGCTTTTTCACCAAGTCTTGACTAGTGTCTATTATTCATTTTAACTTATGCTAATCACTTACAACAATTTTAACCCCTATATTTCTGCATTTATGTATTTCATTTTGGTTGTAATGTCCTAATTATGTATGTATAGTACAAAAAATTGTTATTTAACAGATTGTCTTAAGTCCCTGTGAACTTTATCTGTATTAAATTCGTCCAGGAGCTTTCTGCCAGTGCTGCCAGAGCCTAAACATTACCATAAAAATATTTTATGATGTTGTAGTTGTTACGAGCAGATATTGTATTACGATAATTAACATAATTTTCTCATTATGTTAGTAGAAAACATAATCTGGCCAACATGTTTAATTAAATGCTGTATTAGTTGTATATGAACAAGACAGGATTGAGTTTTTACATTTTTATACCTAAATGTTGTCTGTTTGTGTGTTCTTATGTGAGGCATACTGAACCTCCTTGTGTATTAAATATGCAAATAAAATACAATAATTGTAATAGGTTTGATTTCACTTGGTTTGGGTTAGCATTCTGTGGCAAATTCCACATAAATTTCCATCTATATTTTTGTGCTCTGGAGATGCCTTGGGATGTGTTTGTATAGCTCTTTGTGTACATGTGTACTTGCCCTTAACATTTCTTCTGCAACTTACTAATTGCTCCGTTGATCAACACAAACATGCTTTGCTTTATGAAACAAGCTCATGAAAATATTGAGATTATGCAGTAATTCAAAACTCTTATTTGTACATGAACAATGAGCACCCATTGATCCGAATCCATCATGTGATTTGTTTCTGCGCTGTAGCCTGTAGACTTCACTTCACTCGCTGAGTATCAACACTGTTAAAACTCAGTATGTACACTTAGAAGGCTGAAGACAAACGAGGATTTGTAACTAAATGGATAATAGTTGAGTTGGCGCCCTTTGCACCAGCTCTTAGACATATCTGTTAATTGCTTGCCTGCTGATTCTTGACATATATTTATATTAATATCATATATATTTCATGTATATCTACAATGCAGGACAAGATTTAGAGCACAATGCAGTGTAGCTGCCCCATGGTTGGAATTTTGTGGAGCTGAGCAAAAGGTGAGTTTTTCCAAATGTCACTGTGAATTGGCAGTTTTTCTATAATTGTTACCTATGCATATTTTACTTTGGACAGAGAAGTTACATTAAACAATTTGTTGGTATCCCTAAATTCTAAGCAATATTTACATTCTGAAACACCCTGTTCTATGACAACATTGTTCATAAATAAACTAAGGTTAAGATGTGGTTAATGTTGGGCAACTTAAAGGCTTGGTTAAGGTTCGTGTTAGGAAAAACTGTGGTTATAGCCAACATCAACTGTTGAATCTGGACAGGATACAAACTCAAGTCTCCCACATTACATCCACTACTTCCTGCATTGGTACTACAATGGTGGCTTCTTATGTAAAATTGTTCACATCAGATTTATCCAGTATGAACATAATTCTTGGAATACCAAGCTGGCTGTATTAACACGTCTCTACATCCAGTTATATCCAAATGTTGCGCAAATTTAAACAGAATTTCAAGAAAATCAGCAAAAAGCAATTTAATGCAAATTAAAGTGTTAGTGTTTCCATCCACTACTTTTATGTGAATATCAGGTGGCACTAATTATCCAGCGGGGTGCCATTAAACCACTGCAGCAGAAGAGAGCACAACGTCATTAAAGAGCTATAGTCAAAGCTCAAACAAACAAAACTGATGTAGAAAACATGTAGGAAATACAACATTTGTGTGTATTATGCATTAATGTGAGGAAGGTTACAGTCTCCTCAGGGATCCACACAGATCTGATGTTTTTCATCCGTTCAGTAGAAGCTTGAGTCTCATATTTCAAGTACGTCATCATCTATTCACTGTCTGTTTCCATTACACTTTGTTGCATTTTGTTTTTATCAATACATCTACTTTTCCACATCAGCCAGGCATAAAACATGTTTGCGAGTTTGTTTTTCCTGTCATTTCCGCTCTGGTGTGGGTTTTTTTTTTTGTGCAAATTGAAAGTGTGCATGAAAACAGGTGGATAAAAACACAAAGAGAGAAAAACCGATCTTGTTATAGGTGAAACCTGGGGACATTGTGGAAAATTCATTAGGTACAATTGAAGTTAAAGCTATGAAAGGTATTGAGCACAAACTCACTCTCCATTTAGTTAGTTCATTAAAAGCTCATCCGGCCAAACAAGGATCAGGCATGTGGATTTGTTACTGTGTTGGGCCTTGAGATGATTTGCTAAGGAACCATCCCAGCATCTGGACATCTGTGAATTATTTCACAAATGTTTGATGTTTAGTTACAGTACATCACGTTTACTAAGAATCAGACTGAATTACAGTTTCCTTTTACGTGATTATTACTTGAATCCCTGAAAAAAATAAATTGCTTATGTGAGCAGTGGAGTTCAGAGAGCAGGCTGGTGTTTACGTACTGTGTATATCGAGATTTAGAAAAGGAAACATGATTCTGGATCAGTTTTCCTGTAGTTTTTATTTTTCAGCCTGTGGACAAAAGGTTTTCCCCTTTTTTCAAGGCTGTTCCTCCAACGAGCCTTTTATCTCCAAGTGTAAGATTTTTTTTCTGCTGTCTTCTCAACAGTCTTTTAGTAATTATAATAGACCATCCCCCAACTTAACTCCCCTCTGCACACACACGCAGGCATATACACACACACACACACACACACACACACACACACACACACACACACACACACAGACACACCCCTCCTCCCAAAAATAATGAAATGTCTTTCCTCTGGAGGTAGCTGAAATAATGGGCAGAGCGAGGGAGAAGGGGAGAACATAAACGATAATGAACCACCTCATTCTTCTTTTTTAATTCCTTCTATGATTCCTCCCCGTCACCTCCCCCAACCCCCTCCTCCCATTCCTCACCCTTGCATCCCACCGCCACCTACAAATTTCCTCATTTCTATTTTCAACCCAGCCGAGCACATCCACCTACTCCCATCCTCATTTTCACTACTCCTCCTCCTCCTCTCCGTCTTCCTCCTTCCACTTAGCCAGATAGAGCCACCGCCCTGCCATCTCTCTATCCTTCTCCTCCTCCTCCCCCTCTCATCTCCTCTCACTCCTCACCCCCATTTCTACATTGTCTGCAGCCCCCTCCACACACGCTCCCCCACCCCCTGCCAGGAAGCATCCTGGGTAATTTCCTCCTCTTATTGAATTGGGATGGAGGGCGGATGGAGGGAAAGATAAAGAGATGGGCAGATGAACGGAGACTTGGGATGAGTGCTAATGGAGTCGGTGGAGGATTCACACATCACAAATATGCAGTACATCCTCCTCTCTTTATCCTCTTCATCATCATCATCATCTTCTTCTTCTTCTTCTGTCTACCTTTGGCTTGTTTTCACTCCTGAGCAAAGGTACAGATGATCCTCCCTCTCCCCCTCATAGAAACAAGCCAGACAAAAGATTGTGACCCTTTTTCACAGAATGCTATGTTATTCAACTATCCTGCACTCTGTCTTCTTCCCCCTAACACACACACAGACACACAGACTTGACTTAATGCTCCTTCATGTCCTACGTCATTTCTATAGGTGAGTCATTGCTCCTCTATTCCTGTCTGTACTTTTGCGACTTTGGGGCGAACATTATAATCTTTCTACAGCACTGTCTCACCCTGACACACACACACACACATATACACAGTCTATACTGTCTGCTAAAACTTCACCTCAACTCTTCCAGCAACTGGATATGTATCACATGAGAGTGTTTGTGTCAAAGGTTCACTTCCGAAAGAAACCACAGCGACAAAATACAGACAGAATAGGGTTTTTGTTAATAGAGTTAGATCAATATATCAATCAGAAATTAACAAGAATTATCAGTACAGAAATGTCAAATTTACGGTAATTTAGAAATAGTGTCTCTGCTGTACTGAGATGTACTGACCAGTATATGTTGGTCACAATTCTAAAAAAAAAAAGATTTTTGTATAAAAGCAATTACATGTTGTCAGATTCTTAAACCTCTGGTACCCCCCTCTGTTTATCATTTATAAGCACCCATTAAAACATGTTATATTGTTACAACTGTGTTTTACTATATTTTCATAAAGTTTCCCAGGATTCATACAGCTTGTTAAGAGTAAACTTCAAGCACTTTTTAAGCACTTTCAAGGTACCTAAACCAAACATGTCCAGACTCTTGAAGCCTTTATTATCACATCTAAAGTGTTACTATACATGTCAGGAGACAACAAATAGATGTGACAATTGTTTCACTTCAAATATTAAAAGATTTTTGGTTTACATGATGAAACACCAGATTATGTTGAAAATCAAGCATTTTTCAGGAGCTTATTGAAATTCAAGCATATTCCAAACCACAAAAACATAACAGCTAAAATTAAGCATTTTTCAAACTGTCAAGACTTTGTAAGAACCCTGTTTCCTGTGGCAGCCTCTACCTATGGGTTTTCCTTTGTTTTTACATTTTTATCTTGTGTCAAATTTACACATAATGTCTTTTTTGAGTTACATGCAAGTTATAGCTTTTATAGTTTCTATAATATATAGCAACATATAGCACGATTTTGATTTGATTTGGTTGTCCATGTCTTTGTGCTTGGTTATAGTACTGCTTCTAATATGTATAATAAATGGAAATGGTCTTTGTTTATCTCAAGCTTTTTTAGGAGCAGACCTCCAGTCCATCCTGCCTTGCTAGGTCATGAACTGTGATTAACAGACGTAACTGAAAACAGGCTTAAATACCTCTGGTTAAAAAAAATGTTCATTGCACATTTTTATTTTAAGCTTGAATGTGGTTTCAAAAGTTCAAAAAGACTCCCTGTAACTCTCTCTCTCTCTGGATTAATAACAACCTGATAGTTTGACCTAAGGTGAAAGATGCTGGATACTGACACACAGCATCCACCACTGGAAGCGTGGTATTATTGATCAAAATCCCATCAGTCAAACCTTAACTGCTGTAGGCTGCATACAGCACCAACATACTTTAGTTATCATTCACAGGCTGTTTCTGACAGACGTACGAAGTACTTCTGTTTATGTTACAACATTTTCACATCTTGACTCTGATCCTGTGACTTTTGATAATTAGAGCACAGAACAGACTCACAGCGTCCTGACATCACATTAATGTTTCTTCCCCTTGATATTAATGTCACATTAAGTAAAAGAAAAAAAAAAAAAAAAGTAGAACTTTAAGTAAGAAAAACATGCAAAGAAAAAACTAAAATTGGTTTTGTACTTTACTGGATTCTAACATTAGGGTGATAATGAGAATTGTGTCAATATGTCAGTGTGAACTAATAAGAACGGCTTTGACGTGGCACCACCAAACAGACGGCTACAGCTGTCAGAGAATAACAGGAGTCAAAGAGGCTGTTGGCAAAACACAAGGGGAGAGTGTGGAGAAAGGCGAAAGTATTAAACTGTATGTGTGTTTTTAAGATATGCTTTGTGTGTGTGTGTGTGTGTGTGTGTTTGTGTGTGTTTGTAGGGGGGGGTCTTCTATTGGTATTCCGGTGTAAATTAGCACTTCAGTGTCTCTCTCTCTCCTCAGCTAATTAACTTGACGCTCAGGGGCCTGGCTTAATTGGAATGAGCTCAACCCTCGGTTCCACCCCCACCCCCACCCCCCCGTTATC
>JAVQJD010035915.1:0-11641 GCA_036023655.1 Nannoperca australis
CTCTACTCCACGGCCCCGCTTATAAGTTATAATGAAACATATTGTACGTGTTGTTGTGCTTATTGCCTTTATACATGCATAGAGACACACATGTGCCACACACACACAAACAGTGGCTCAAAACAGATGTGACTGTTGAGATAACAGAGCACCACTGCCCCATACTGGTTTCGGAACTAGACAAATGCTCATGAAAGCTGTCCCTGCGTGAAGCTTTTGCATGACCACTGGTCTGGCAGTTTTGATTGAATCCCAATCTGACTGGTTTTGACTTGGTCCATCTGTGCGCTGTCCTTGGCCTCGGTTTAGGGTCTGGGGTAGAGGGGGCCGCGGAGTTATCACACTGAGAGGCTGTTAGGGTCATTACAACCCTCTGGTTCGATATTCCCACTTTTTTGATGGGAGCCAAATGTTGTGCTGGAATCCCTGTGTCTGTCTGTCTTTGTTCCCGTCTCTCACCATCCTGTCCAGGGCTATGCCAGCACAGCTGTGAGCGGCAGCGTGTAATAAAAGTCTAATGCGAGCAGCTGCTGGGGGTTTAAACTGTAATGAGATGGTGTGTGAGATTACCACACTTCGCTAGTCGCTGAGAGAAAGCTTGGCACCCCAACAACACTGCCACCCCCCACCCCCATGGTACAATTACACTTTAGATATGGCTAATAGAATAGCCACACAACGCCTGTAAGCAACAAGCATAATGAGCTTTAGCTTAGCCTCTTCCCTCTCTTTTCCTCTGTCTCTCCATCTCTCTCTCACATGCCCACAGCTGCACAGAGCGTCCACCCCAAGGAGTTGCCGTAAACTGCGAGGGCCTGATGTAGGAAACAGAGACAGCAGTTCTGAAATCAAAGGCGCGCCTAGTCAGAAGATTCCCACAGAGGGGGACAGTTTATTTTAAAGTTTTTTTAGGGCTCGATCTGCTTACATCAACCCAACAAATAATTCAGTCCTCGTGTCATGAATAGTTGAAAGCCCTGTGTCAAATTCATTAGTCATCATGGAGGAGTTTGTGGTACAGGATGTATGCATACCCACATGGTGCCCATACATCCAATGGTAGGGTTACAATGGAAAGGAGGCTTGCTGTGTAGTTGCTTTGGGCCTGCTGTAGAGCTTTTGTTATGTGCTACTTTATCATGCAAAGATCTCTTATATGTTCCCCCCTTTCTTATTGTCTTGCTTGTTTTCCATTATCATCTCTTTTTGTGCTCGCGCTTCATTTGTCTTACTGCTTCTTCTACCTCTCTTCTCTTCTTTCTTCGCTCCCGTCTCTTTCTGTCTCATCCTATTATTGGAGCTCTAGCACAGGCATAATGGGATGGATGTAGGAACATAAAAGTCCTTGTTATGATTCTGGCACCTCCTCAGAGGTGCTCTGTAATGAAAGTTCAGGGTGTTTGGGTGCGAAGCGTCTGTACCTGTCATAGCGGTGCAGCGATAATAGGCCCAAAGGTGCCACTGCCTCATCACGGTGGAGGAGGGACTCTTCTGAATGCGTATGGCTCTTCATTACCTCATGCACAAGGCTAAACTACAGATTCACAGCTCTGTGGAGCTGGATATTGTGAACGTTACCCCAGGGAGCAAAGCAGTGGAATTTCAACACGCCACACAGTCAGTATTATTCCATACCTGACTGCAGAGCCTTCCAGACAATTAGTGGAGAATTATAGAAGGCGAGGCGTTGGGTAATTTAAAGAGTCCGTCTCGTCTCAGCCCTAGCCTTGGCCTTGCCAGGAGGCAGGGATATTTCACATTCTCGCAGGAGGGGGGGGGTTGTGATGCCTCTGGCAGGGAGAAAGAAAATGGATGCTCTCAGAAAACTTAAATGGGTGCAAACTCAATTTCTACAGGTATTTAGGAGATGTCAAATGAGGCAGCTCCAGCCATTCCATTTCTAAACGCTATTGTTAAGTGTCCACGTGTCAGGCCGATAGCTGCCTCTGTCGCTGAGGTTGTTTTTGCAGCGTGTCCGTGTTCCGGCGCAGGTACAGCCGTGGGTTTTTAGCAAATGGCCTGTCACTGTTGCACACTGTAACCGTTTTATCAACCCAGTGCAGACAAGCCCCAACCCATTAGAAATGCAAAGGATGATCAAGTCATTAAAGTAATATTTGAGTCTGGGCAGTGCCTACGCAGCCTTATCAGTGCACTCCACCATCCCTTTTCTTTAGCCCACACCATCTTGTTATTATCATCAGCAGCAGATATAGTCTGGCTGAGATAACAGTTGTCATTTAACCACACCGCCGCCCTTGATTAAAGCGCTCTATTAAGTGACACTCCATCTCTTTATCTACACAGAGATTTGAACGATTACAGAGATGACATGAAAGTAATGGAAAGTTGAGCAGAATTCCCGATCACTCCATATCGGCAGATCACATCAAATTACTAAACACCTAAACAAATGATTGAGTTAATGCATCCGTCAGCTCACTTATGTTGTCCTTGTCATCCGCTTGTCATGCGATGGCCCAGCGCCGCAGCTCACTGCTCAGTGTGGAATGCTTATTGCCACATGAGATCTTCGTATCAGCCAGCTCTCTCCCTCTGAAACGTGTGTTCCAGCTGTTACCACTCTATGGAGTTGTGAGGTTATAATGAGCATGGAAGCAGCTGCTTCCTCCTACAGTAGAGGCCCCAGCCTTTCTAATCCTGATCATTAAGAAAGGGAAGGGTGTGGAGAGCCAGAGCTCACAGACTTGTGGGCCTCAGCACCCCAGGACACGCTGCAGAGACTTGGGTTACCCGACCGTTTTATTAGTTGGACCAGCAGGTATGGAACCTTATTGATCTGCCTAAAGTGGTAAAAAAGGATTAACTTATGCAAGACAGCTGGAGCAAAGACTACAAAGAAGTGCAGCGGTTCAATTTTTCATCCGTCATTGTCCAAACTCAGACCAGAGTTTGGACATTCAGCTAACATTTTGCCAGCGATTTTCCTGCCATCACAGTGTGAACTTACTTAGCTAAGATAAAGACACAGTTAGTAGCCTGATATTTCTGTATTCTCACAGCCTTAACGTCCCCATGCATAAACTCAATCTTACATAGAAAATATCAGATTATGAAATATTTATGTTCCGACCTTTCCCAGTAATGATTTCATGATTTAATTTTCTCTGGCTTTACCTTAAAGGGCTGTGAGAATACAAAGCAGACCCAAGCACCAGGCGCGAGGGAAAAGAGATGATCTATAGAGGCGATGACATTTGCATTCAGCTTGTAAATATCAACAACACTCAGGCAGATCCTTCATAGGTCTGGGCTTGCCTGTTCCACTTCTGTCTCTCAGTGAGCATTCAGACATTGGCAAAAGCACCTCTCTCTGTCTTTCAATTTCACTCTTTAAGACTTTAAGCTGAAACAGTTGAGTGAGTGAAGTTTAAAATGGACTGATATCCAATACAAAGGGTTGTAAATCACAGACCATGAACGCAGCACAATTTAGATGGAATATATGCAAGCGTATACCATGGAATGTACCAGTGTAAAGTTAATAGTGTTACATTTAGAATAACAAGCCCGCTCAACCTTGTCACGGTTGAGTCGACGTGAAACTGCACCCAGAGCTGCGACTCTAACAAGACGATGTCTTTGGAGCAATTTTATGTAGATTAGTAATATGCTAATTTGAAGCATGACCTCGCTGTTTGCCAGAGAAAAGCTGTCTCTTTTTTGATCTGCATATTAATGCCCAAAGAATAGATGGAAGTTGAGACATGAAGAGGTTTAATAAAATCAGCAGGTAAAAGGCAGCCTCATAATTAATCCAGCACAGAGGAAGGCTTCTGAAGACAATGGCCGCACCTCAAATTCATAATTGGCCCCTTTATTGATATTCCACAGCCTCTCCAGCGCATCACCTGAAACAGTGATTAATCCTTCACAGTTAAAAAAAAAAAATCTGCGGCGAGACGTGCTTAAGTTCCTCCTGCACCTCTGGCACAACTGGCTCAGCCAATCAGAGCTCAGAATTATCTCAGCCAGAATCATCTCCCCTGGTGATAAATACACAAACTAGCAAAATTACTAACCAAACTCATTTTTCAACAAGAAACAGAAAGGTAGGTGCAGTTCGGGGGACAGGCCGTGGCTTATGTGTGATGGTCTGTCATTGCGTTTGCTCGACCTAACCTCTCCTGACACCTGGAGTCAGGGACCCCCCTCTAAATGTGTAATATTCAATCTTCCTGACAGCTCTGCTAATGACCAGGAGGAACCAAAACAGAGGTAATAGGTGAGCCTCAAAATTGCTTTCAAATTATCCCTGATAATGATTCCCTTCCAAGTAATAAACTCTGTGGTGTGTGTGTGTGTGTGTGTGTGTGTGTGTGTGGTTTTGTGTGTGCGTGTGAGTGGCAGTGTGTTTACGTCGGGAGAATGTAGAATGGCAGGGCTAATTATCAGCACTATTAAAGGTAAGTACATCCAGCTGCATCCCGGACAAGTCCTAATGAAGGACAGCAGACAGGCTGGACTCTTTCATCTGTCGTCTGTTGTTGGTCAATATCCACACCTCCAGACTGCTGCTCTGGTTCTGCTTCTGCTCAGACTTTGCTTTGATTTAAAAGTTAAATATCTTGCAGCGGGACTGGAATTATTCCTGGACCCACCAAAACCTTCTTTACCCAAAAAGAGCAACTTTCACACCACAAAAAATGGCAACTTAATAAAGGAACAGTATTCAAGGTTGATGAAATCTTATTTATTTATTTATTTTACCCAAGATTAATAATCTTACCATGCACCATTTGCAGTGAAGTATTAACATAACACAACTTGTCTTAATTTATCTTTGTAAGATATCGCCTTTTTTTTCAGCTTGAGCCAACAAAAAACAAGTCTGAGAAGTGCTTTGCCTGGTTGTCACACTCATATCCCAAACATCTGTTATTGTAAGAGAAAACTAGACGGCTTTGCATAATTTAGCTCTAAATCATTGTTTTTTTCCCCTCCTACATAAATTATACTCCTTAAGCAGTGTCATGCAGGAATATGTATATTTTTGGGGGAAAAGGTTAGCGAAAAGGGGTGTTTGATGTTTATAAAAGACACTGTCTCAAATACCTTTTACATTTATATATGTGCATATATAAAAATAAACCACTAAAATATTCAGTAATTACTTACTGTACCATAACAGGTATAACTCACAGCACATGTAAACTTGCTGTAAGTATGAAGTATACCTTATCATACACCGCGTTATGTTTTATATGAGTCTATGTAGTTTTTTACATTCGGTATTGTTGGTGTGGTGTGTGGTGTGTGCAGATTTTTGTGTGACCTTTCAAGTACAACCTTAACAACCATACAGGTTGAGTGAGTGTTTTGCGATCCTGCACCCCCGTCGACATTGTCTGTCATTGCCTTTCAAAACCATCACAAATGACCGTTATATAGATGATCAATATGAGTGTTTTCGGATTCGTCACCTCTGTGGTTAAGATTTGATTAGGTTTAGGCACAAAAGTGTTTGGTTATGCTTCATGGATCGAGGTCCTTGTTGCACTCCAGTGCAAAGTCAGATTTTGTGGCGTCACGTTATTCATGCCTTTACTTTTGGGAGAGAACAGTCATTATTTGCATGCAAGTGGAAGCCTGTCAGGAAGATGTGAACATAGTTCTTTTCGTTTAGCATGTTAAGAAATGGCCGACGTGGTAGTTTTCTGACTTTTTGTTCAACAAATGGAAAATCCAACAGTACACCACCCTGCCATCTATGTGGAGTGACCCCCCAGTGCCATGGTGCCATGCCAAAGATAAAATAAGCCAGAGACTGTTGGTGCTGCACAGTCTGGTTCTTATGGCACTGTGGGTCATTATTCGTGTAAAATTGCACGTAGTTTCTAGAAACCTTATCAAGTCAATTCTGCATGCCCCATTTGCATGTGTTTGTTATTTAAAAACGGCAGCATTTCTGCAGATTATGCAATATTTGACTTGTTTGTAGATGGGGATTCTGTATTAGAAGGTTTAACACATTAATGTACCGCTGCAGATCCTTTCCCCAGATCTTATACAGTATGTTTAATACCCAACACTGCAGTAATTGGCTCATTTAATAGAGGCCACACTCCTGAATCACAGTTCAACGTATTACAACACTTGGGTGCTCTGTGTCATATGCCAATATATCAGTCTCCGTTTCTCACGTAATGCACGTAACACAGCAATTTGTACTTTTCTAATCAGTGCTGCGTAAATACATCACTGTCGACGTGCGGCACACTTTCTTCTCTCAGATTATAAGCAGTGTAAGTGCTCTTAATTTTACAGAGCTGGTGAATTATGAATGATATAAAATATTTAAGAACCGGCGTAGAGCAACAGCAGAGAGAGTTCCATAATAAAGCTAAGTACGCGATGGTCCGTACTTTACTAAATGAGCCCAGAGCTGTTTGACCTCCGTGCAGCACATTCATTTTCCAAACATATGTTGGCTATTTCTGCAGCCCCGGACTGTGAAACTGAGACTGGGGGGGGGGGTCTGTCGTGCATGTGAGCATGATCTAAGTGGCTGTGGATACGGGGAACGGACCAGCGGTTGGCGGTTGGGGAGGAAAGTTAGCAAACTGAATGTTTGTGTGATCCGATGCAGATTTTTTTCTGAGGCGCTCTGAAGGAACGGGATAACCCGGTGATCTCCGGGCTATGAACTCCAAAATCATTTCCAAACATACACGAGAACACAGAGCCAGACGTAATTATGCACCAACCCCCACCGGCATAAACACTGGTAAGGTACAGCTGTTCTGCTGCGTCTGATATTAAATGACAAGGTGACTTGGTGTCCTGAGAGGTAGAGCTCTGCGAGGGGACAGAAATCTCCTCTCCTCGGCGCTGAGAGAGAAACTTACTCAAGCACAGCAGCAGTTATTTCCCCACTCTGCTCTGCTCAGGATCCCTCCCGGTTTGCCTTCAAGTCAGCACCAGTTAGTAGTTCCTCCTGTGCGAGTGTGTGCGTGCGTGTGCGTGTCTCATTCCCACCGCGGTGCACTGCAGTCGCTACGAGCGTTCTCCAGGATATTGATGTGCTGCATATTAGACAGCAGAGTGAATCGGCTCTGTGTGCTGTAAATATTCTATTGTCACTTTAATGCCTCTGTCGGTGGCTTTGTCCAGGGTGATTCAGCCCGCTGCTGTTTCTGTCCCCTGCAGCTTCCACCAGCGACGCGTCGCGCGCACATCTGCACACACTTCATGCGCACACATGCAGATGCAGAGAGACTGAAATAGAGAAAATGAGAGGAGACGGGAGAGGAATATTCACACACACGCACACACACTTTGCCTCTGGTTTTTCTTGCCGTCACAGATGATCAGGCCCAGTTTTGGCTTTAGCTCAGCTCTGGCCAACCCCTGGTCCTGGAGCCAAACTGTTAAAAGACATTAAGTCAGCACAGAGACGCAGCACTGCCTCCTCTCTCTGCTAACCACAGGACACTAAAAGTGTGTGTGTGTGTGTGTGTGTGTGCACATTCGTGTGCACGTATGCCTATGTGTGTGTGTGATGGAAACAGGGTGACTGTGGGAGGAGATCTGCACACATGTGTATCCCACTGAGTCTTTGCATGTACTGGCGCTTGTGTAGCCTTCTCCTTGGTGAGGTCAGATAGAGAGGGGGCAGAATATTTGGAACAGCCTTCCGGTCTCTCTGGGCACACCGCATGCCTGTCGCAGCTCAGTGAGCAGACTGTGAAAAGCTTATGTAAATGACGAGCCGCTCAGATGTGAAATCAGCCCTGTATTAAATTGTTTTGTTCCACTTGTCAGAGCTGATTAGTTCAAAAGCTCTCCAAAATCTGCACAGGTATTGTGTTGATTGTATTCATATAGGAGCGCTCGAGAAAAGAAAAAAAAGGGATCACCCCGGGAAGGAGCATCTGTGTAGGTAGCAGGGTGCAATTGCAAACTGAAGTGTGATCATTAGTTAGTTATCCCATGACAGATTTAGTCTGGTGGTTTTTGAAGATGCTGGGTGACCCTTCACAGACGCACACTGATTGCCACCCTCCCCCATATGTATCCAGAAACACGCCACCTGTCTCTTCAAAGGAGGTTGTTCTCGCTCCATTACAAAGACCAGATCACAGGTCCCATTAGTCTAACCTTAGTCCACTTCAGACTGCATGTCATAGACCAGGAACTGCATGCCTACCCCCACCCTCACACACACACACACATACACACACACACACCTCTGCGATGCAGCCCAGGTGGCATGGCATCTTCAATCCGGAGCTGGGATAGTGGTGGTAAATTAGAGTGGAAGAGAGAGGGATGTGAGAATGTGAGAGACAGGGTGGGGGGTGGGGGTGCGAGCAAGGTCGGGAGATGTGTGGGCAGAGAAAAAGAGATAGAGAGAGAGTGAGAGGGAGTGAGAGAGAGAGGCAGTGATGAGATTGCAGCACAGCCGGCTGGAGGGCTCCCAGCATAAAGCAGGTCTTTGAAAAGGGCAGACAAAGAGAAAAGGTCTCGGCCAAATACCTGAAAGAATGTTGAGAGGAAAGAGGAGCGCGGCCAGAGGGAGATAAGGCAGTTAGCCGCACACTGAGGCAGCTCCTGTGTCATTGGATCAAGTTACTTCTGTTCGCATATGTTTGTGTGTGTGTGTGTGTGTGTGTGTGTGTGTGTGTGTTTGCACGCGCTCATCTGTGCGCCCGTCCATTTGAGCGGCGAGGTCGATACCGGCTCTGCCGACATTCCGGAGTGGTCTGTCTGCGTTCATGGTCCAGTGAGGCCGCTGACAAAGCAGGGATGGGCGAGGCCGCGTGTGGCGCCTCCAGGGCGAGCCCAGGTGGGTGTGACAAGACCCAGGCCACAGACGTGAACCACAGCATCAGGCCAGACTACAGGGTAAAAGAGGGACAACAAAGTCTCAATAATTCTGTTAGACTCGGGAGATTTCTGGTTCCCATGCGTCACTTTTTCAAACTCTTCTCCTGGGCTTCAAAGCATCTTAAGAGGGGAGCCTGCTTTGAAAGTGATTTTCAAGTCTGGGCTTTATCTGTGTGTGGGAAATCACCCTCTAGCTATTTTGTAAGCTTAGCTACCTTTGAATAGACTAACAGAGCCTTAGGATAAAGGGATCTACTGAGCTAGCGTAGCAACAAACCTAAAAGAAGTGCAAACCAGCTTCTCCCTGTGTTGGCGTGGAAACGACAACAAATCTGTCCAAATTAGAAGTGGATAATATGAGTATCGAAACAAATCTAAGCAGTTATTAGTTGTGATTGAGGTCTAATAGCAATTAGTCTCGCTCCGGCACACAGACTGACTCCTGTCTAATGATGTCATTGACCTTGTCACCTACCAGAGGTCAAAGTGTCCATGTTAAACCATGCGTAATGGTTCCGTGTTTAGACTACAAGGGCCTGTCCGGCTAAATGGTGATGGATCGCTTCTTTTCGCTGCTGGTGGTGTGTGTTGCATCAGATGATACGGGTCTCAACATGATACGCAGTTGATTAAATCAATACTCCAAGGAAATGTGTGGTGGGCTCCATTTCAATCCAATAACACCGGGGCTTTAGGTGCACACGTGTGCACGCGCCCACACACGTGTGAGTGTGCCTGTGTGTACCCTTGAGGAGCATTTGCACAGTACACAAAATAAAGGACAAGGACATTGTGTTTGTTTGCAATATGCTTTTGAAATAAGGTCATCAACAGAAAACGCACGCCTTTAAAGAGGCATGAAGATCGTCTGAAACAGAGTCTGAAAGCAGAAATCTCGTCCCTATCAGCGGCGACAGACGAGATGATAGTGGTCGTTTGCCTCTCCAGGTTCCCAAATCGCAAGGGAGGGATAGAAAATGACGGGCAGCTCAGCAGGCTCATGCAAAAAAACTGAGGGACATTTTTCGACTTTCCTTGGCTTGTTCATTAGATTTGCTCGTTAAGAGGCGGCCAGCTGCTGCTGAGGTAGAAAACTGAAAGAGGCTGGTGGAGACACGAAGGATGTAGAGCAGTAGATGTGAAATCATTTCCACCCATATGGCCACTGCCGTCCGTGTTTTGTCAGAGACTGTTAGCAGGACAGGTGCTGCCCTTAGGCTGTGCACATGAACAAATGCACGCACGCTGCTCATCACACTGTTTGCACACCAGCACAAACACAGCAACGCAATACGGCGCTCAGGACAGGGGAAGGAATGTGTGCTGTTTCACTGCCTACCTCTTCTTCTCCCTCTTTTTCCTTCTCTTTCCTTCCTTCTGTCTCTCCCCCAGCAGTGACCCATAGCAACCCCCAGTCTAATGACCGCGCAGTTTGACACTCATTAAAGGTGGACAATTAACTAGAGGCCCTGGAGTCACTTTCATTAGTCGGCTTGTAAAGGTCTATTTTAGTCTGTGCTTTAAACACAGGGGGAGCAGACAGGACGGGTGCTGGGTACCTGGACCTCGGGGTGGTTGTAGTTGTAGAGGCAGGAGAGGGGGAGGTTTCAGACCTGCAAGAGAAACACAAAAGAACCTCCGGAGAGTCATTTGTTTGGTTCTTTATTTGTTTTGTTGAACTGGATTCTGTTGGTGTTTTATGGAAACAAACTCAAATGGTGAAAAACAGTGAAATTGCTGAACAGAGCACAGAAAATGAGATCTCATGAGAGGGAAGATGAAAAACAGAGCCATCTGTTCTGAGGGTTGGCTCTCTAAAGACGATCTGGTCTCATTTCAGTCCTTTGTATCACTCCTTTACAGTAAATCAAGGGAGAGACTTTTTCCGATGGTTTACGCTTTTGTGTGCGTGTGTGTGTGTGTGTCCTTACTGCTACATGTGCATGTGTGCAAATCTAGTTGCGAGTGCACCGAGGGGAATGTTTTTCCCATTGAGAATGCTTTCTGCTGTAACATATCTCAGTCTGTGTGTATCTGGTTTTAGGCAGAAAGCGTCTCCCGGTCCCAGGCCTCTGGAGTCATCAGCCTGTGAAGGTCAAGTCTGATTCAGAAAGAGACAAGGCAGATTGGCATGGAAATGGAATCTGCTGTCTCTGAGCCAAACGTCCAGACTGACTGACTGACTGCCCTCAGCCTCTCATCACATCCAAGTCTATCCTCTCATCGCACCGTCCACTCCTCCTCCTCTTGCGGCCGCCTCTGCATACCAATATCAGAATAACACAGAGGAGGACCAGCACAGAAACGGGCCTGTTTAATAATCGCCATGTCAAACAACGTCTGCATGAACGGGAAACATGAATCCAGCTGTTAGCTGCAGCTAGGAACCATCTGCTTAAAGCAGAGCTGTCTCTTCTCATTGCTTCTTTGCATATGGCAGATTTTGCCTTAAGCCATTTTTAAGCAGTTATTTTATAATGAAACAAGAAATGCACTTATTGAGCTAATGGATTCATAAGCAGCCGCTGCTAAGAGATATTGTTCAAATGTTTATTATATCTTTATGAGAAATGTCAAGTTAGATGAGTTGCATGATGCCTAATGTGTGTGTGTGTGTGTGTGTGTTCTGTTGTATGTAATGAGCATGCGCTTTGATATGAATGAGTGCAGTGAGGCGTGAGATGAGTATGTGCCTGCTGGTATGGAACAAGTCTTTGCACTTCTTGTGTGTATATGATTTTGTGAGCGGACTGTGTGTGTGTGTGTGTGTGTGTGTGTGTGTGTGTGTGTG
>JAVQJD010035935.1:0-34326 GCA_036023655.1 Nannoperca australis
GTGTGTGTGTGTGTGTGTGTGTGTGTGTGTGTGTGTGTGTGTGTGTGTGTGTGTGTGTGTGTGTGTGTGTGTGTCTTGCAGAGGTGCAGTGTCGGCAAGCGTCGCTGCTCCAGCTGCAGGAGGAGGTGAAGCAACAGCGAGCCCAGCTGGAACACATGGAGCTGGACAAAGACTCACAGCTGATGCGCCTGAGGGAGGAGCTGCTCAGCCAGACGCAGCATCTCGATAGCTGCCAGGCGCGGGTTAGTACCTACACACGAAGTCACAAACACTTACATGCCCTTATACGGTCCATACACTGTTGATGCAGCAAGTCAGATCTTTCATCTCTAGCTCATTATTGACGTGTCAGTCACATGTTAAAAACAATAACTAGGGACACCAGTATTTTGTATTAGGAGCTCAAGCTAAAGACTTTAGTACACCAACACTGTCGATGTGCTCTTGCCAACAGGAGAGCTCGCTCAAATGTCCACACTTCCCAGACAATAATCCATTATTTAGGTAGAGTAAATGTAGTGGCTACGTAGCCTACTCCAGATATTTTACAAACAGCAACCTGTCCAAGAGCAGCAAGCCACATCCTGTCTGCCCTCAGTCTCTGCTCCTCTTTCAGCTTCTTTAATAAGGAAAAGCTGCACCAGTGGTTATCCCTGTTTGTTTTTGATTTTTTTACTGTAATCCATCGTCTGAACGCAGAGATTATTTTTTAGAAAGAAACTTTTGTTGAAGCTTCTTTGGGTTTCCTCCGTACTCCTGGTTGCTGTAGCTACTCTGTCTGTACGGTTGCTCCCCTCAGCTCTGACAAACCAGAGTCGTGTAGAGAGGCTTACCAGAATTGTGTGAACTCATCTGGCAACGGCGTGAATATAACAGACTTTCATATAATGAATCTGAAAGTTCCGCATTTTTATATATGTTTTCATTTATAGTGGGTGTTTGCACACCTTCAGTACTTTACTAAACATGTATTTATACACTTTGAGAGTTCCACCATCACTTTTCTCTAATCTGGTTTCTGTTGTGATGTTCTCATATCTTACAACCTGTTCTTCTGCTACAGCTTCTCTATAAAGGGAAGTGAAATTTCAGCTCATGCCACCCATCGAATGAATGGTCATTGTGGTTTTGGTATGTGTTTCCAAGGTCTCGTACCTGGAGGTGGAGGTGGAAACCCTGACGGAACAGCTTCACAGCCCTGAGGTGTGTGAGGAGGATCAGAATGGCAGTGTGACGGTGGACGATCTGGATCACATTCAGAAGGTCAACAGAGAGCTGGAGCAGCAGCTCAGTGACAAGAGCAGGGTCAGACCTTTATACTTCCAGAAATATCAGCTGCAGGCACGTAGATCCTGTACATATAAGCAGATACACCCATCAGCACGCATAAAACACACCGATGTTGTTTTGCAGACCATCAAACAGCTGCAGCAGAGACTGGCCGAACTGAAGAGGACACTGCAGAAGGAACTGGTGAGACGCAGTGAATCATGGGTGTATTGTTTTCATTTGTCTGTGGAAAACGCTCATCACAGTTTCCCAGAGCCCAAAGTGACGTCTTGAAATTGCTTCTTTTGTCCGACCAACAGTCCAAATCCCAAAAGACTCTTGATTTGCTGTCAGAAATGACAAAGAGAAGCAACAAATTCTCACATTTAAGAAGCAATGTGATCTGGAGTAGAGCTGTTCGGTACATATGCAAAGGAATCTTTATCAACACGTTTTCAAAGTGAAGTGATCGAAGGGATTTGAATAGCCAAAGTAAGTTGTGATTTCCCCCTCTAATCTGGAGGATTGAGTCTGAATAAGTCCAGTTATAGCAGCTAAAGTGATTCCAACACAAATACAGTTTACAAGTTGCACATGACTCACTGGCACGAACAGTTGATTAAAACACTGTGAAAGAATTGAATGACAGTCAACAACATCCAATGTACCTTCAACTTAATAGCTATATAGAGTTATCTGCATATGAATGCAGAGTCTGTAGGCAAGGGGCAAGATTTTGGTATCAGAAGTGTTCTGGATTTCGTTTGTAGTCCGAGTGGTATTGAACAATCACGTTTGAGCTGGCTTTGGTTGCGTGCAGGTAAACAGTTTGCGTGGAGAGCAGATTGGTTAAAAAATATTATCGGCTATCATCTGATGATGGAAGAGGAAGTCTTGGCCCAGATATCCAGAAACACTGGCTGTTGTTCCTAGAGGTTAAATCATCGTCAGATGATAGCCGATGGGTTCTGACATTGCCTTTAACATTATTCTGTATTAGGTGGCAAACAGATTAATCTTATTTTGGACAAGAAAATAACCCTGTTTGTTCACATTTGTACTACTGTACACTGCAAAGTGTTTGTACTATTCTGCCACCCTTTGTGAGTGTGAACAACACAAACACCCATACTCCTAACTATAACTATGGATTTAAACATGACTATACTGTGGAATAAACTCCACGTTAACTATTGCAAGAATATTGCGTTGGCTTGTACTACATTGTACAGGGGTTCATATATTGTGTAAATACAGATAAATATTCACACGCGTTTCCTTCTTTGTGCTCTGTAGAAGCTGAAGCCTGAGCCAGAAGCCGAAGGGAAGGAGAAGCTGCCGGAAAGCAGAGCAGAAAAACAAGACAGGGTTTTTCCGGACCCGCCTCCAGCGAGCCCCCCGACCTCCAACACCACGGTGACCAACACCTCAGACCTCAACGACTCGCGAGAAATCAACTTTGAGTATCTTAAACACGTCGTCCTCAAGTTCATGTCGTCCAGAGATGCTGAAGTGAGTGCTCGTTTTTAAAATCCCTTTAATCCGACACATATGTAAATAAAGCTTTTGTGTGCAGTGCTGTAGATCCACCTGGACTTAATGACCAAACCTACTCTAAATCTGTGTGTCTTGCTCTGCCAGGCGTTCCAGCTAATACGAGCTGTGTCTGTGCTGCTGAACTTCACTCGTGAGGAGGAGGACATGTTGAAACAAACTCTGGAGTACAAGGTTGGTGTCTCATTGACAGTCACTGGATTCAGTGTCAAGCGTCTCCACTTCCTCCCACAGTACAAAAATTAAGCCAAAATATACGGATGAAGTCATTTGGAGTCTGCGCAGCAGTGCTACACCTCAGTATTGAGTTCCCACCCATACCCCCAAACACACTCACAGCTGTCAACCTTGACGTCCCACCCCCTTTTTTATAGCATCAAATAACTCATTACAACCAAACTTATCGGCGAGATAAGATGTCGCCTAAAATGACACAAACCATCTCTGGAAAAAAAATGTGATATTTCAGGTTTTCTTTTTTAATAAATTTGCAAAAAATTCTACATTTCTGTTTTTTTTCTGTCAAGATGGGGTGCTGAGTGAACATTAATGAGAAATAAAATGAACTTTTTTGATTTTAGCAAATGGCTGCAATGAAACAAAGTAAAAAATGTAAAGGGGTCTGAATACTTTCCGTACCCACTGTATGTAAATTCCAGCTCCTTTGACTATAAGTGAACCTGGTGACTGGGATGTGTTGTGTTCTAGATGTCCTGGTTTGGATCCAAGCCTTCTCCAAAGGGGATCATCCGGCCTTCAGTCTCAGGCGCTTCGACTAACTGGAGTTGATGAGCAGCAGAAAGAGCTGAAGCACTGGAAAGAAAGGAACTAAAAGGACCACCTTCAAGAGGAACATGTTCTTCCTCTGTGGCTCGATCACTGAGCTGGACTCTAGCTTTAAACTTTGACCAGCCTCCCACAGGTTTCTCTGGCTCTGTGTGGGACGGACTGTTGTCTTCTGCTCTGTGGGGACAGAGAAGGGCTGCACAGTATGTTTGAGGGATAAAGGCCTATTCATAATCTGTTGGTGATTTTAAAATGACGTTCTTTTCTTGTCAATGATTTAGGCAGATGGACTTTTGACCAAATCTTATTGAGGGTAAAATGGTGGTAAGATACACATCATTCACACTGGAGTTTTAAGTGTCATTGACATGTGACCCAGACCTGATGTTTTCTATTCCATGAAAACAGCAAAACGTGAGTTAGCATGTAAGAAAAAGAGACACAACATCAGTAAGAAATAACTGACAGACTTGATATTTTAGGGACTGCTTAGTTTCTACAGCTAATATGTTTTTGATGGAACAAAGAGTGATGTGACTTGACGTCACTGTCGTCACAGGACAAATGGTACGGCCTTTGGTTGCTGAAGGAGCTTTTAGCCGCTTTTAGTCGCTTCGTTAATCTTTCATTTAAAATCAGAGGGCTTCTTCATGAAAATGTGTCATTTAATGACCTGTACAGGATACAGAAGCTGATTTGGTTTCAGTATCAGTGAGAGTTTATTTAATAGTACCTGCCAAATGGACATAAATAGTTCACATTTGTGTCAAATGATCTAAAGAGTTTGATGCCCTTTATCTGAATTTGTCATAAATATGTCATAATTCCCTTTTCTTTACTGAAATATGAGTTTTCTATGTTTTGATGACGAGTAAAGACTACTTTACGGAGCTCCTTGACCTATCAAAGGAGTCCACGTGAGAATTTTTGTCCAATAGAACGTCCAAGTACCAGGATTTTCTTGAGAAATGAGAATGTTGACATTTTACCATTTGTCTTTGATGATTAATGACTTGTCATGATGAACTATTTTGAATTTAAAATCAAAAGTAAGTCTGGCATGTATGTTTTAAAGAAACATGCTCTCATTTCTCTTTTAAAAATACATTTTACATAATATTTATTTAAACTACCATGGCTGATACCGATATCACACTAATATATTGACGATATATACAGAGTTTACTGTGTCGGACAATATTTTATTTAATACATTTTCTTTTACATATACACCTAACCAACCGTTTTGATAAGGATCCCTTAAATTTGGTTATTAAAGAATTGGGACCAAGATATGTACTGTGGGGAACATATTACAGTGTAGAAATAATCTTGCTCTCTGGTGGACAAACTGTAACGTTGACACTGGTTTTTAAAATACTGAGAACATACTGTATGTTTGGCATTTCTGAACTACTAATTTCTTGTCGCCCGTCGTTCAGCATATACATAGATACTGAAATCAGCCGGGCTGTAGATCAACAGTTGGGTTGAAATGGGTATCAAAACTGCTTGGCCATTGGACAGTTGTTATTGCTATTAACTTAGTCTCCCAGCTGACCTTGCTCCCACATCCCCCCTCTGTCCTGTACCTGGATTGGCACATCTTAATCTAACCAAGGCCCTAACCTAAACCACGCCTTGCTGTGGGATCATATCGTGAAGTGCTGCCTTGGAGGCTCGGGTCAGGGGGGGAAAAAGTCTCTTCTCTGCTGCAGAAACAAAAATGGCTGCCACGGCTGATACAATATGCACACTCAGACTGTTTTAGGTCCTTTAAAACCAATATGAATGATTTAGACTATAGTTGTCCATTTGGATAATAATAATAATCAGATAAAATATGTGAATGCTATGTATATGATGACTGGAGGACATGCTCTACCTTTACCTGCCTTTGCCAATGTAAATAAAAGTACATTCCACATGTCTATATAGAAAAATATGCATTCTGTATGCATTGAGAAGTTTATAAATCAGTGGATGTAAATTATTTGATGTGATCAGTTTGCAGTATTTATCATCGTCATGATTATAGATCTGAATCTATAATATATGTTTCTGACTTGGCTTGTCACTTGCCCCACTGCCTGTCACTATCCTTCCTCAGTGTGATGCCAGTCACAACAAGAGGGTTCTTTTTACAGCAGTGTGAAGCCCAGGAAACCTGCATGTCTGTGCTTAAACTGCACTGTTGAATCCCTTTTACAATCCTCTTTGTTTCCAAAGGCCATATGAATCTACATGTGTATTCATTACAGTAATATGCAAACACTATGAAGGGGAAATACATCAGTGTGCTGTCTGCACAAGATTATCAATCAAAGAATTAGTTTAAGTCAGATTGTCTTTCTGCCCTTTGAAGTTGTACCTGCTCTGAATACATTATTTGTATATTGGGATGCAGGAGTACATCTTTGAATGCTGAACTGTCATCATCTTGCATTAATTATGAGAGGTAGCAGACTGATGTAGTCACCCAGACTCTGCTGGGTTAGTCTACTGTCTCCAAGAAGATCAAAATAAACAATGAATGCACCTTTTTAACCTGATTTGATTTTGCTGTGTTAAACCCTGAACACAACTGTACAATCACTACGGCGTTTCTGTCTTTTGCTTTTTATGATTTAACGGTTGCTGCCACTACAAAGGTTCCCTTTCATTTATTCATAATAAATCTAAAATGATAACACCACGTCTTCTGGCTCAAAATCTATTTTCCTATTTTTCCATGTTCTCTTTTACATAGTTCAAAGGCTACAAAAATATGGAATTTTATATATTCTAATATTGTGTTTATTCATACTTGTATCAATACATTATGTCTTAATATGATATTGGAACTGATATGTATAAAAGCCTGTGTGTGTTTTTTCAGTTTTGGTTAATTGCAAAATGCAGAGACTACATAACGAATATACATTTTACCACATCGTACTGTGTTCTTTTAATGTACCATTAGAAACGACTTCAATTCCTCAGGCACTATAAAATTGTGTTGTATTTTGATGTATATCCATGAAGCTCCTTCCTGCATGTTTGCCCTTCCAACGCTCTCCACCAGCGGCGCTGTTCGCCGGCTGTCAGAGAGAAACGTAAAGCGAGGAAGAAGAAAACCTCCGGAAACTACTTGTTCTGAGCACGCGGTGTGTCCGGCCTTTCCAACAGGGCAGCGAGAGCGAACATGGTGAGGACCCGATCCTCGTCTCTATATTGGGTTTTTTCCCATATTTATCTCAACTAAACCTGCATAAAAATATGTTATAGGTACACATAAGGTTATCAGGTAGTCGTTCATGTGTGCGTTGATGAGTAGGCTGCTACCGGAATTGGATAAAATGTTATATCATTGAGCGTTGGTATCGACCGACGCTGCTAAGCTTAGTTGGTAGGTGTAAGCTAATGACAATATGGCAGGCTAGCGATAGCCTGCTAGCTAACATTTCTGTATAATGGTAACAGAAAACGTGTAGCCGACGTGACTTTGTAAACACTGATAGCAGACAACTTGGCTAATACAAAGACGTGTATTTATTGGTCTGCTAACCTCAACTAGCAGTGTTAAATTAGCTGACTCGTGTCGAGAATAAGGGCTCTTCTCCGAGCAGAGGTGCGGATACCGCTTCAGGTGGCTTCTTTGAGTCTCACGTCACTAACACATTTTTGGTTCCTCTGTCACGGTCCAGGCAAAAATCAAGGCAAGAGATCTGCGAGGCAAGAAGAAGGAAGAGCTTCTCAAGCAGTTGGACGACCTGAAAAATGAACTGTCCCAGCTCCGTGTGGCCAAGGTTACCGGTGGAGCTGCTTCCAAGCTCTCCAAGATGTACGTAACGTTACTGTATGAAGATGATTTGCCAGCAGCTTCCTACCAGACTCGACTGTTCTTTTCTTTAACGTACAGGTGCTGGTTACCACATCCTGACTCGTGGTAGCCAGGGAGCCAAGGCTTTAGGGGCATCATTCATTTGCTGTCAGCCTGTGGCCTAAACACCCTGTATTGTGATGAAAATGAGTTATAACATGTTAGACTCTAATGTATTCTGTACTGTACAAGATTGCTACTTTTACATGTCGGGTTAAGCCATTGTAGCGTCCACAATGTCACTACAGAACATTACATTATTTTAAAACGAATGTCTCTTGAGTCTAAGGCTGCAACTATTACTTTCATTATTGATTCATCTGCAGATTATTTTCACGATTAATTCAGTCCATAAAATGTGAATCACAATTTCCCAGAGCCCAAAGTGATGTGTTCAAAAACCCAGACTCATTTACTGTCACAAATGACCAAAATGCAGCAGATCTTCACATTTAAGAAGCTTGAAGCAGCAAATGTGACATCTTTGCTTGGAAAATGTACAAACGATTAATCAAGTTGTTTCGATCGATAAATCGCTGCGGCTCTCCTTGAGTCAGTCGGAGTTTACGTGCAGACTAACGATTGTTTTCTCTTCATGCTGATTTAACACGAGACGTGCACCGCTGTATTTCCTGAAGCAAATTTCTTACCAATTCAAAATCTGGGATGCTAAAAACAGCGCCTGATTTTCTGTTTACAGCCGCGTGGTTCGCAAGTCCATCGCCAGAGTCCTGACCGTAATCAACCAGACACAGAAGGAGAACCTGAGGAAGTTTTACAAGGTGAGAGCAACCGGATACCATGGCGCAGATCGTGACACTCAAGCTTTTCCTCTTTGGTCCTCTCGTCGAAGATGATACTTGTTGAGCTGATGTTTTGCTGAAGCATTCAACACTGCTTACCAAAAGACTGAGACTTGAGATGACCTAAATGTTCCTTTGTATAATAGCTACTAACTGCAATAATTCTTAAGACATGCTGTTCACTGCGGTTTGGTAATTTAATGACAACATCAAGCCCTTTGTGGTTTTTGAAAATGACTAGATTAGGATGACAACGGAAAATGACCACAAGGGGAAACTTGTGTACTTTACTTTGGTGTTGCGGCACTTGGAGATGAAACGAGATGGATAGTTTTTTTTTGGAAGATTTTGGTGTCAACGTTGTGAACGTTCCCTTCTGGTGCATTACATGTCATGTGTCCTGAGCTGAACACTTACTGACATGTTTTCCAGCACTAAATGTAGCAACAGCGAGTTCAAAACATGTCTGAAATTACTTGACCTCATTGTGGTTTTTGAATTAGTATATTAAGTATCCTAAAGTATAACATACTGAAAGTTAATTTCTTCTTTCAGGGCAAGAAGTACAAGCCCCTGGATCTGAGACCCAAGAAGACCAGAGCTCTGCGCCGCCGGCTCAACAAACATGAAGAGAGTCTGCGGACCAAGAAACAGCAGAGGAAAGACCTCCTCTACTCCATCCGCAAATTTGCAGTCAAAGCTTAGAGGCTTTTTCTATTAACAAAATAAATCTGTGTAAAAGACAAGAATCGTCTGTTTAGTATTTTCTCATCACGCTCATACACTCGTTTCTGTTGAAGCAAATGTCAATTGATGTCTCGTTTTCTCCCGATCAGAGCTGTAAATATAAAGAGTTGGTCTCGACCTACTCTATATGCAAAAGTGCCCTGAGATAACTTATGTATATAAAACTGAACTGCATCAACAGGTAGCCGTATGCTCATTAATTGATGAGAGCATGTGATTTCTACATTCAGCCAGTGTTGTCTGGATCAGAATAATAAATGGAATGCATAAACTACAGTGTTGGATATTAAATGACCACTTTACAAAACCATTGAAGTGAATCTATGACCTACTCTCCAGACTTGTCTGTTTAACCAGCCACTACACGAGGTCAGCGCACCGTATTTAAGTCCAAATCAGATCCTGAGTTCAGACGCAAGCATCTTGTCTCCTGCTTTTTGCAAGGGGAACAGCCAGATGTTCTCTGGAGATGAGCCTGTTGAAGTTTCCTTGGTCTGGAAACCAGTTCTCCAAAACTCAGTCCTGTGGGTGTGTCTTGATGGAGCCACACCGTTTATGATTATCTCTGCTTGAATTGGATAACAGATGGTTGTAGATTCATGCACATGCTATATAGAGCAATATAGTAGTAGTATAAACTTGCATTAATTTCCTGTGGTGAGTAAACGGAATGGACAGGATGCAACTCAACTGCAATATGAGAAAATGAGTGACACGGTAGATCAAATGTTTCAATGCATTCCAACAATGACAGTTTCACTGTAAGAGGAATTACAACTTGCCGACCCCTATTGTTTGTCATTTCCTAAACCAGGTCCCACTTTTAGATCTCATTCCCTAAGACTAGATCTGCAGAAGAACAGTTCCCCCAAACCATGTTTCCCACTTCCCCCTAGTGGCACCTAGTCTCGCAGATAGTTCTGGTTTTATTGTCCAGCTTTTAAAATAATCTATAATCTATCCCAATACAATGGATGTGAATGGAATTGTGTTTGTGATTTTCAAAGCACTGCAAAATTATATTAACAAAACAAGTGCTTCATGTTAATCCGGACCTTCCTTCTGTAACTACTGGGGTTGTTACCTGTGTTTTGCTGCATTTGGAAAGACACTGATCTGAGCACGGTGGGCCTTAGGAATGTCCGGAATGGCAATCGCCTTTATTCTAATTACTTTCCTACCATCACCATGCTGTCAGCTGCTCTTTAGCTCCCAATAACACAACTTGTCACTATCCTCTCTGCACTGGTGCACACTGTCACCATGGGCCATAAAACCGCCTTCCTCGCGCTCTCACTTTGTTTCAGCATGTTTTCCTCGTCTCCCTCCCTGCATCCGAGCTCGGCTAAGAAGTCCGGCTGCTTCAAAGTCAACAACTGCAAATGCATCATGAAGGACGGGAGCGGGGTGATAAACTTGAAAGCTATGGGAGATGCGGACGGTTTCCTGGGGCGTTTGAGGCCTGTGTCAGCAGAGGGCATGCCCGTTGGCGCAGAGATCCTCCTGTCCTTCAGCCCCTGCCAGCCCTTCTCGCAGCCAGAGGACTTGACAGGAACTGACTGTACCAACGTCGCTGCATGCCTCATTGTCAGGTAGATGTCACAATGTGTAATGTCACAGCTAAATCTTGAGACTTAGTTCTCATTAGATTTAATGCAAATTTGACCTTTACTAAAGATTTGCAATAAACTGCTAGCTTGTTGTGTAAAGGATAAGGCTGACAATGTCCTATATTTAGTTATTGCCAATAAATTCCAAGAAAAGACCAAAACCAACAATGTATTAGACTGTCACACAATACTTTCTGACTTCCCTACCCTGTCTGTAGCACTCAAGGCGCTCCAAGACCATTGTTTCCTACTGAAAACGGCTCACAAATATATGGTTTCATTATTTTTTTTAAAGTGGGAACTTTAGTTTAATCAAACATTACTAAAACAGGAGGAAATAGTGCATTTGTTGGGGACTATTTCTAGCGGTGGATTAACAAAAATGGCTTAAAAATAAACATGTATTTGCGTGTTTCCAACCTTGCGTTTGATTCAGAATATTCTAATTCCAAACACTGACAGTCTGGTGGTGCCTGGAAACTCTCCATTCTGATTGGATATGTTAATAGACACGCTGAGCTGTTTAACCAGCAGTTGTTTGTCTGCTCTGACTGTGAATATGCGATTGCAGTCAAGATTCCTCCTCTCTGGATTTGGGGATGGGCACCTGTTTTTTGCCCTGGAGCAGAATACCTACATAACCCTAAAGCTACATTCCATCCTCTCATAAATAACAACATTGCTGCATTTTCCCACTATGAGTTAGTTTCAATGTAATTTGTGTTAAAGTTGAGTGATAACAGAAGTGCTATCAGTTCAATATTCTTAAAGTAGAGAAAAAAATTACATTCAGAAAGTGGAGTAAAAAAATAAAGAAACATAAAATGTAAATAATAACGCAGAATCATACTTGAAGTATTTTAGTAAATATACACATTTATATAATATGTTTTAGTACAATGCAAACAAAATGCCATGCTTAAATACTTTACAGTAAAGAAGTACTTCTGCAGCAGCTTTAAGTGCACAAACCCTCTTTGCTGCTCTCGTCATTATAGTTTGTCCAGACCCACACAACTCTCACTGCATCATCCTGTAAACCACACTAAATGTGATGCTAATTCATGTGAGTCCTTGATTTGGTTTAATGTAATTGAGATCTTTTTATTTTCACTATTTGAAACTAAGCAGCTGTTGAGGGGCCGGTGGCCACCAGGGGGCGGCCAAACACAGACTGAAAATGTATAGTCCTGTGTCATATTTCAAAATAATAAAGAAACCATGTTCATATACCGATGTGTTAACAGGTTCTTTTCTTCACTATCTGTAGCTGAGTGTGGTGCACATTTAAAACAGTCCATTAATTATTTGGAAAATGTGTTTGTACACTGTGTGTGTCTGTCTGTGGGGTGCAAGGGCGGCTGAGAGATGGGATGAACTTTTGATTGGGACCCCACACAGTCTGGTCTGGTCCAGTCTTCACTTACATGTTTGAGAGTATGGCAACTGCTGTTTTTTTCAGCACAGGGCCTTTTAAACCTGCTTTCATCAACACGTGAGACTTTGTTTGGTTAAGATTGTATCTTTTGAAAAATGTCTATTTTGCCATGTGACTAGGTATCACGGGGTCAACAGCCACTTCATCAGCTATGGGAGACACGAAGGGGATGAATTCCACTACAACGACACCCTGAAGATGCTGTCTGTTTCGTACTTTTGTGAGCAGCTTTGCATAATTTGTGTCACTGATCATTTGTCACTGTAGTGTGATGACTTGATAGCCAGTCTTCTTCTTCTAGCTCCCGACGGGCACCCGCTGACAGTAGTGCATTACCACTGTGACCCACATCAGCCCACGTCTCTCATCCGTGATCAGCGGCTCAGCACTGAGGAGCCCCTGCAGGTCTGGGTGGAGAGCCCCTGTGCTTGTCCAAATGCCTGTGCCATGGGAGATCTTGGTCTAGGCACCATCTTCCTCATCATGCTCTCCCTCAGTGCTGCTGCATACTTCATCCTTGGTAATGCTTTGTATTATATATTTAATTTAAGTCATGCAGGTTTTGCTGTTTTTACAGTCATGCCAGTTGTGGGGCCAACATGTGAGTAAGTAACTTTATTTATATTTTACATTTTAAGAGCAGTATGTCACATAGTGCTTCACAAAAAGAAACAAGGCAGATGGATACAGACTTTGGAAGTCTTCAGGATGACGGTACAGACCATAATATGCAATCACCAAATGAAAGGCTTCTTCCTCTGGGAGCATGAACGAGCAGCGGATCGTTTGGGTTTAAGAGAGTGTTAGAGAAACGGCTATGGAATGGTTAAGATTAGGAGAACGTGTGCTTGTCAAGGTTAATGGAAAACAAACCTTCATTGCCAGATTTTGATGATGCAGTTTAGTCAAAAGGAAATCTGTATCGTATCCTCTGGAGACAGTGGCGGAGGGATTTTGAAGCATCTGTACTTTACTTGAGTATTTCTATTTAATGCTACTTCATATTTCCACTGAACTACATTTACCTGACAGCTAGTTACCATACGGATTAAGAGTTTACATACCATCTCATCATCAGCGTATAGAACGATACATTATCAATTTAACTTCCCAAAAGTATAATGTAATGCTGCTACACATGTATGCATCAGTATTAGTGATCCAATATTGTAATGTATAATAATATAACACTGACGGGCACCATTCGGCTGCATAATAACTTTTTTTTTACTTTAAATAAATGTACCTCATAACCCTCTATGTAACATTTTGAATGCAGGGCCTTTGTTTGTAAGTAAAAATGTAGTATTGCTACTTTTATGTAAGTAAATGATCTGAATACTTTTTTCTCTGCTTTCGTATCCAAAGGAGATTAGTTGTAAATTTGTCCAGTAGTTTTTATACCATGACGGACAGACGGACAAGAGTCATGGCCCAGCCCACTTCTTACCATTCTAAGGCCGCTTCAAATTCTACAGCTACCATCTCACTTTTGAATGTAATGCCACAAACCAAACACTCTCCAAAAAAGTAAGCACAGATGGCACTCCAGCTCTGGAAACAGACTTAATTCCTCATTTTGCTGGGTTCTCCTAATTTATTTTTATTGTCATGCCATTTTTTTTCTATTTATGAGCGATGTTGATGGAGTTTGGCCCGACTAGCCTGTATGTAGTCTGGTATGTATAAAGGCCCATTCCTGCCAAGGAAACAGCAGAACAGATGAAGACATGAATGATTGAATTAGATCAGATAGAGTGAGATAAACACACACAGTTTCAGTCAGTTTCCATTTCAACGTGACTACCATCTCTCCTCCATTCTGCCGGCAGGCTCCTGTGCTCTGAGGCCTTTTCGGAGCAGCAGTGGGGTCCAGATCTCTCCAGAGCACAGTGTGTGGTGTATGATCTGCTACCTCTGTGCTGAGAGACGGCCAGCAAGAAGACATTATACAGACATGACACACTGTGAACGATAAGCAGCTGCACACCTCTGGAACACTGCAAGAAGTCTCGGTGTGTCAAGTGTTTTGACCTGAAGGTGCCGTGTCCCGTGGAGGGCCCGGAGTCAGCAACGATTTGTTCTACAGTTTGCAGAAAGTGACAGGCTTGTACTCTGTAAACCTTTACACAGAATTGTATGAACTTAACTAGTAAATAATAAATGTCTTTTGGTTTGGTTATTTTGTGATTATGAAAATCAACATATTTTATGTCCATATATTCAAAACATGTTTTAAACTAATTCTGCTAGAACCGTCTCTCCCAGCAAATTTAAAAAACGCAACCGAGGAGTGAGGGATCACCACCTGTAGGGGGCGTGGCCTGGTGGCTGACTGACACTGATTAGAGTCTTTTTTTATATATATTTCATGACGCAGACAGGTCCCAACTGGTTGACTCTGTCAGCATTTGCCTCACAGGTTCAGAGCTGATTTTAAACATTAGGTGACATGTTGAGCCATTTCCAACCCACAAAATGCAGATTATTATACATTTAGTAAGAAATGCTAATATTAACACCAGCATTGATGTGCTTAGGCACAGTACAGTCATATAATTTACATTATAACTCAATAAACACCTGCACAGTGTGCACTGTTTGTTACAGACCTTTGAAAGACACAATAATCACCAAAAAAGTGAAATGCCTACAAAGTGACCTTTTGATTAGAGTTATTTTTCAGATAAATTTCTTTCCACCTATACTTTGACCAACTAACAGTATTGATGTTCAAGTTCTTGTCTGTTTACATTTTCAGCCATTGTTACATGGTAACACAAAACCATGTATGTACATAGCAAATTAAAGTGATTCATCCGAGCGCGACTCGGTTGAGAAATTCATCTCCCAACTGCGTTAAAGCTCCAGGTAAGAGCTAGAAAACTGGAGCGCTCTCAGCTTAGATTTTCTTTACTGATCCCAAATGTGAAGAATGAACCAGGGCAGCAGCCAGGGTTTTAAAAGTACTGAGGTCATGAGTCCTGCATTCAGTTTTTATGGATACAGTTGTTGTTGTTTTTGTTTTTGTCTAGGTTTAAACTTTAGTAGAAGACTCACAGTTATTGTATTTGATTCCACACAATGTTTCTTTAAAAAAGTGACAAAAAGTGTACTAGATGCTCAAATATTCGACATTCTACAGTGTGTTTGTTAAATTAACGTTTGTCTTTGGACATATTTGTTGAATTGGCAAAACTTTTGATCTTTGTACGTCTTTTTCTTTCTGTTCACACAGCCCCTGTATTTCACATTATTTCACTTGTCCAAGGCATCTTATCACTACTGTATTTTCTTAAGTGGCTCAGCAGTACACACATACTCTTATTTTCCCATGCAAGTTGTCTTCAGCATCTCTTCATGGAGCCCGTGTTTTTAACCCGTGTGTGGGGCCTCCATCTGTGGACAGCTGCAGACCATATCAGCAGAGGTCCATTTCCCCATCCCTCTGTTCTTGAGGGGCAAATTGGCTCCATCTGTTACATTCTATGAGCTCTGTGGCCTCCATACTTGACATCTCAGCTGGGCTAAGTCCTCCAGTGTGATGTCATCAGAAGGTGTGGTGTGGAGCGCCGGGTCCTGTGTCAGGCTGGTCTGGACCGGTGTGTGAGGGGTCAGGAAACGGAGGAGGGTTTGAATTGTTTGGTTTGACCTCAGATTCCGGAGCGCCAGTCTCTTCTGCTGAAGTCCTGCAAAGAGCACAGCAACATTACATGCAGTGATGTAATAGTCAAGTCCCTGAACACATCACAGTTGTAGATGTTTCCCTCAGCAGCTTGCGGTCTTATATGTCCTGGACCTCTGGCACAGAAATGAAACTGACAACAGTTTAATCTTCTGACTCTGCAAGATAGTAAACAAGAGGAGTTCTGAAATGTTGCGCTGTTCCTTTAAAGTTAGACACAATGATACAGTAGCAAAATGAGTGAAAATCTTTAAAACAACCTTTAATGACAGATGACTCCATATGTTTTCACTTTTAAACACATTTTTTACTTGGACAAACAATGGATGTTATCCTGTGTGTCATGGCTGAAAAAGTACAGCATTTATACAGCTTCCACTATAAAGCCACATTTTCAACCAAAGTACTCAGAACCTTTAGTACTAGAAACTACTTTTTATGACCTAAAAGGTTCCTTTAGACCGCTGTTGTCTGTGTTTCCACTGTGAAGATCAGTCAGTTTAGTTCACTGACGTTTGAAAAGGCAATAATTTCTGTGCATGACTGAAATTCGTAATAATCATGTTTTTCTTTTCATACATTTTCATTGTACTGAACATTGTAGCCATAATGGCCACTGGTGGGGCCTGAGACATTTATTATTGTGTCCTGACAACAAATATAGTCATATCTTTATTGTCTGGTCCCCATTTGTGGTCACAATCCTAATGTGTAGTTTGGTAGTGATATACTGACTGCAGACAGTGACATATAAATGAGTTTGACAATATTATGATGTACTTAAAAATGAATGTCAACTAAAATAAATGTTTTGGTCATTTAGGGGCAGCACAACGAGCTGTAAACACAACACTGACATATCATCACCTTATAAAGTTGCCTATTTACGCATCCTGCAGACACGGAGCAACATCAGCATTGATTTAGACTCATCCTCCTGTCCACCTCATGAATATAAGTCTAAAATTCACTGGAGAAAGAAATATGACTATTTAGCTGCTAAATGCTCCACTGTGTTCACCAGCTGGTCTCTAACTGTCTGTTGTTTGGTGCTGGGCAGATAGTGAACAGTGGGTTTATCAGAATGTTGCTTTTTACTGAAAACAGCTGCCTGCTGCTGCATCAAACAGGATTAATGAGAGTCCTCTGACTGAACTATAAGTGTAAAGTTGCAGTCCTAAAAACCAAAACAATGAGCTGAAAGACCATAAAAAGCCCTGCAGCGCTGATGGGAACTGCACAGATGGGTTGTTAGGTTCATCACTACGAGCAAACCCTTTCACATTACAGGCACTGTTTAGATCCATTTTACATAGAGAATATTGATAAGTGCAGCTTTAATTACGTGGGTAATTTACCCTTAATTAAGATAAGGGTAAACTCTTAAAGGTTTATTTGGTTTACCCTCCCCCGCAACATCCCCGTGTCTTCATCCATCTGTACATTGATGTTTCACAGGACTCTTTTCACAGAACATCCTGTAACTTTATCCTCTGACTTTTTTTTATTATTGCACTGATGACTGATTCCATGGATGTAACAGATCCCAGTTAGACCCAGTGGGCATGCTTTTACACTGCAGTTGTTCTAATTGCTTGAGAAAATATTGTTTTTGTCTCCCCACCCTCCAACTGACATCACTTCTGAGACCTCTTTTGGAGCTCTGTTGCACTTTCTGGAAAGGAGGGTGAAAACCACAGATGTGACGTGAAAGATATTATCCAAGGAACAGTTGATGATGCAGATGGCTGCTTCTATGACTCAGAATGGCCTCCACGCCCCAAACACCTCCACTAACAACTCATACCTCATCTCCTCTGTCCCGGCGCCCTGCTCCTCCTCCTCATCACATAGCAATGGAGGAAGATACAGATGGAGTACTGGAACTGTCCCGGCGCCGAGCTGTCCATGACTAGCCTGCCTCTTATTGTCGCAGGGGGTTGTGGGAGTTTCTGGGAGGAGAATGAGTTTCAAAGAGTGGGTCACGGTCAGAGATGCAGCTTTGAATTCAGCCACATTGACACTGCAGATGTTTTACAGCTTGCCATTAATCCAAACAATAAACCGAGCATAACTCCATCTGAACAACTGTGTCTGCTTATCACTAGAGGATATCCAAAAGGCAAATACCCAAACTGCAGCAAAAACACACACTGACCTCAATCCAAAATAACACAGAAAGAATGCAAAATGGAGAAACTTTCATGTCAATTGGCAATGAAATTGCACTATTTGTTTGAGTAACCACAAATAAGCACAGCTGTTCCTGCTCAAAGCCAGAAGAAGGACTCATGTGCGTGTTGTCTGGATATGATTATGGAGATTTTCAGGCAGATGGAACATATAGTGTTTGTGTTTAGGCTTTTCAAGTGGTTAGCAGTGTGAGTATACAGCAGCTTTACTCCCACTCATGAAAAGAAAGAGTCTATATTAATACCAAAAAGAGTCAGAGAATAGAGATGATACTGACATAAAATCAGACCTGGTGTTGGTTTGATTGATTAGAACTGTAGCCACCAACTGACTCTAGTCATATATTTAGATCAGATGGATGGATTCAGTTTGCTATCCATGGTTTCACTTGAGGGTTTTAGCTTCACATGTTGTCTAAATGAAGTTGGTTTTACACCCTAACAAGAGTGGACTTCTGTGGACATAAGGTGCAAAATCTGAGCAAAATTTCAACAATTGATGTCTTTGATTAAAAACGACTCTGACTGATTTCTGGCAACACTTATTGCTCCAAACTACAGCATGTCCTCAAACACAGATGAAACAGTTATTTTGATTAACAGCGTTAGATTGTCAGTTTCAGAAAGTTCCATTCGAATCCAAAGATAGTCAGATCACTTCAAATGAAGATACTGAGGGGAGAGAACACTTTGTTTGCAGCATACTGACATCCTTACATTCCAAAATGCAATCCTGTCCACTTTACACATAGATTGGTATGGAGGTGTGAAAGGCAGTGTGATGCAGCAGGAGGCGCTTGGTGGCAGGCTTTTTGACCTACTTGTGGGGATAAGTACAAACCCTTTTAACATTGTCTGACAACTTGTTGGACATTTACCTGGTTTGCTTCAAGCATACTGAACCCTTAAAAATACTTCTGAATACATCTCAACAACACGGCTATATCAGTGAAAATACATCATCTGAAGCTGGCTTAATTGGGGAAAAAAACGTGTGAATATCTACACTAGAATTTTCAGGCTGTTTTCTTAAAAAATTCCATCCATAATTAAGAACATTTTCAAATGTCAGACAGACCGCCTAGTTTCTCTGCTAAGTCTCAGCTGGTTAAAACCACCTTTCATCACCTTTACTGTGTTTGTGTAGTTTGAGCCAAACTCATGATTTAGTTCTTCTCATCTACATGCTTTTTCTATTTCTGTTGTAGACAACAAAACAAGCAATAAACAGCATTATGATTGAAAAGAAGCTCATTTTTGGGGTGTGAAAATTATAGATATAGAGAAAAATGTGTGTTTTTAGATTTAGCTGGTTTCATATGGACAGGGTCTGACATGACCTCCAAATGTTGTCTTGTTGTGTCTTCAGTTAAAGTCAGCAGTGATAGGCTTCAGATGCCACAGTCCACAAGTCCTCAGTTAAATATTTATACAGCGATTATAAAGGTCTTATTTGGTTTAATTAGCCTTGTAGTGTTGAGTTTCCATGTTGATAAGTTGGTCTCGACCTGCTCCATGCGATAGAGTGCCCTGAGATAACTTTGTTATGATATGGCGATATATAAATAAAATTGAATTGAATGGAATAAGCATGAATGGTCCAGTATTATTAGAAGGAAATGGACCATCGCACATTCAGATATGAACATATTATAACTCATGTAATAAACATAACTGATCAGAAAAATGGACAATGATTCACATCCCTGCACAACCAACTGAAGGAGACTTATTCTGAGAGTGGCAATGGACAACATACTGATTTGTATATATATAGATTTCTATTTATTTGTTAATTGTAATTTCTTGTTATGCTGATTCTTTTTATTGTGTCTTTTACAACTACAACACTACATTTTCCCCATAGGGATTAATAAAGTCTATCTATCTATCTATCTATTTATCTATCTATATTTGATTAATTCACCTGCTGTTTCACTGACTTGACCTCCGTGATGACACACAGGGAGAGCTCCACCTTCTGGGGTCATCTCAGGTCCGCTCCCAGTCCTGGACCTGGATGCTGGTTTTGCTCTGCTCCCCAGCCGTCCCTTGAGACTGCTTAGCAGTGTAAGGCTCCCATCCACCCCCCCTCGGCTCTGTGCTGTCACCCTGTGGGTCACTGTCCCACTGCTGGGCCTCTGCTGGAGGGGACAGCAGAATCCCTGTACTATGATAGGAATAACGATCAGGTGATTACAATTTCTCACATTGATTTGTACATACTAAGATATATATATATATATATATATTTATATATACTGACAACATTAACATGTGAAGATGAAATGACATGACAATAAAAAGACACAACACCAAATGAAATGGCATTGTTCAAAATGACAATACAACATTAAAAGATTTGGCATGGCATAAAATAATTGTATGGCATGTTATGTAATTTGAGGGTGCGGTGACAGACAGCGTGTAGTCACCTTGCAGGCCCAGGTGCTCAGAGCCTCTGGAGGAAAGCCCTGTGACTCCATAGGACCGCGGTCTTGGTGGAAGGAAAGGGAACGGCGTGCTGTTGTGAAAGGGTTTGGACTGAAGGTTCCTCCTCTGCTCGCTGTGGACATACATGCTTTCATCTGCACCACACCCTGCCTGATGCTTCCTCCTCTCATTCATCACACATCCACCATGTTTTTCTTCAAAGACAGATGGTGCACAGTCAGTGTATAGCAAGTAAGCAATACTGCATGACTCACAATACATGCATTTAATGAGTTTGTAGGCAATACATTAACCAGTTTTATAGACCTTTTTATGGATTCCTAAGCTTCATATAATGACATTTTATAATTGGGTGTTTCCTGTGTTCTGGGATTTTTGAATATGGGATGAATGTATTACATAAGAAAAATACTTCAAAGTATCTCCTCAGAATCTGCATTGAATTTATTGTCATGGAGCAGAAACATTCCTAAAAAAGAATGCGGCTCTGTTGTTTGCATCCACTAAGTGAAAGCAGGATTTAAGTTTGATTCAATATGTTCATGTAATGTGTCAACCACATGGCCTGGCCTAAATATTCCTGACTGTGCATTCAGGAAGCTCTTCCTGGTAAAATCTGTAGAGCTTTTACATACAGTTGTGTAACATTAAGGATAAAAGGATAGCATGTCTGTCTTCACGTCATCTTTTTGCTATCAGAGTCTCTAATAAAGGCACAAAACCGGCAATAAATATTTTTTTTATTACAAATTTCAGCATCTAGAAAATCCTTAGGTTTTCTAGTGTTCTAAAATTGAATGATAAACACAAACACCTCTAATCTAAAATGAGCACATATGCTTTTGTATTTCATTTTACAGTAACACCAAGGTGACTGTATTGTTGCACTCTGGGTGGCTCTTAGGACTGCAGCGTTATGGTAAATGCAGTTTATAGTATACATGGCTGAGAGAAGGCCATTCTGAGCTGGACGTATAGAGCAGCTGAAAGGACTGATTATCTTAGTTTCTCTAGAAGACGTTGATGGTTGTTTTAAAAAAGAAAGAAAAACCGACTGAAAAGGACTTTATTCTGAGGACAGTGAAAACAGTCTTGATTGAGAAGGTGACCAGGGGTAAATGAGGCCTGTGGACTGAATGTACAGACTGCAGGATGTTGTCTTGTTTCCATACCATGATACCATGATTTTGGCTGTGAATTATTACTTGAACCTATGAACACATACAATTTCTTACTGAGATTTTGTAACAAATGTCATGCAACATGTGTTCTGTAAAACTATAACTCCTTGTCTGTTTGTCAAAAACTACTTTTTACCCCAATTACCCCGATTTTCAGTGTGTCAAAATTCACACAACATAATTGTTGGTCATGAGTCATCACAATAAAAACATACTTACGACTCAGCCAAAGCCAGCACAAAGACTCCCCTCCTGAATATGGCTAGTTATCTGCATACACCTTATAAAAAAGAATGTCACTTTTTTGTCAGATCTGTGTAAATTTGGCATTAGATCCATCATATTTTCAGTTCAGTTAAATACAACTGTTTAGGCTACAAACACAATGGAGCCATTTACATCATAAGAAGAGAGTGTACAGTCATTATCATGCTAACATGCTGATGTTAAGCATGTTTACCATGTTCACCATCTTAGTTTAGCATGTTAGCATGCTAACATTTGGTAATTAGCACTATACACAAAGTACAGATGAGGCTGAAGATTGACCTGCTGGTGGTGCTAGAGAAAATGTCACCAAAGACATTTATATTTATCCTCAGGGCACCATGGATGTCTGTACGGAATTTCTTGGTAAGTCATTCAACTGTTGTCAAGATCTTTCACTAAAAGTGGAAATAGTCTATGTGCTGGTGACGCCTGAGGAAAAGGGGATCACCAGAGTCAGTAGGGTTCATCCTCTGGGGACCATAGATTTCAGTAGAAACTTTCGTTTGACAAATTTCAATGCGGATGGTGGACCAACCAACTGACTGACATTGCTATCCCTAGAGCCATGCAGCCAGCATGTTGAAATCTGGAATAGATAGATAGCATAGAAAAAAGCAGCTTCCTCCCACATTCCAAAAACATGCAGGTAAGGTTAATTAACTCTAAATTGCCTGTAGGTGTGACTGTGAGCGAATGGTTGTTTGTCTCTATGTGTCAGTCCTGTGATTGTCCAGGGTGTACCACGCATCTCACCCAGTGTCAGCTGGGATCTGGGACTCTAGTGCTCTGCGACCTCCTAAGGATGCACTGATATAGAGAATGGAGGATATACTCAGGTTCAGTATGTTCATGGATTTCTTTATGATGTCTTGGACCCTGGTCTATTATTATTAATTATCTTTGAACAGATTTTCCCAACAACGTTCCGGATGTTTCTGTCCTTCGCTGACAGGCTGTGGAGCCAGCAATTAAAAGAAAAGGTCAAAAGACTTGAAGAATCTGACTGAACTGACACTTTGCTGGCTTGACAACTGACAATAAATCTCTGTTTTTACACCCCACTTCAGCTTCATTTTCCTGTTGTCACTAAAGTTTCTGCAATAATCTTATAATATTAAAACAATGAGAAAGAAGCCCACAGACTGACTTACCTATTTATCCCCACCAGAGTTAGTCTGAGTGGTATTGGATTGATTGGGGAATAACTGCATATAGTCTTAGAGGACATGGCAGACACTTTCTTCAGATCACACAGCTAGCACTTTTCACAAGCGCGTTTACACAGCCTGACACATTTTAAAGAAAAAAATGAAGGCACACACACTTCTGGAACTGATTCTGCCGTTTTGTTTCAGTCACTTGGACAAGAAGGGTTATCAATGGCATTTTAACAGAAAGCATGTGTGCGTGGCTACGGTTACAGTTCATTACACTTCCTTTCAGCAACTCTCCCACAGTGCTTAAAGTTCTGTGACTGCTCTTACCTGCTCTCATTCAGACAGGCAAGTCTTTAAGCATGGCTCCCTGATGAATCATATACACAGAGTTGAATGGAATCCCATTTTTTAAAGTTCTTCTGAATATGGATCCACACCCAAACGCTGATTTTACCCAAAGGGCTGTTACGGTAGATCAACTCAGCTGTTGCTAAGGGACCCTGAGCTCACTCTCTGGGTTTGTTTGTGGTTGGTAGGGATGTTGGGTGGGTAAGGTGTCACGGTTGTCCACTGTCATAGTTACAAGCCTTGGTTTGTGTGACACAATGGCATTAGGGTTGATATTTTAACAAGGCTATCACGAGATGCAACCTGCTCTCTGGTTACCATGTTGAAGATCCACAGCTCAACAGTGGGCGAAACCAAAACTGATGGAGTTAGTCAGTGTGTGTGTTCACACCCAGCATGAACGCTTTATTTGACCTTAGTGTGTATCCTCCTTTTCCTTGGGTCATGTGGTGGAAACGGTGCTGTTGGAACATGGCAGCAGCAAATAAACACACTGAAATGCCTGTCTGTTGTCTGCCAAGAGAGCTGTGGTGCAGGTTGTTAAAGAGTGAGAATGAAATCCAAACCAACTGCAGTAAATTATACTCAAATGCAAGGTTTCATGGGTAATAAGGAGAAGCATACAGTTACTCAAGCAAGCCAGGCATTGCATAATGAAGTCTGGACTCATTGTCTTTTCCTTATCTCAAATAAACACAGAGAAGAAGAGTTATTACGAGGGCTGGAATTAGATTAGTTTTGACTGAAATCTCTACAGGTCATAAAAACTCTCTCAACAAATGTTTCAACCCAATAAACATAGCTAATTTATCTGCTGTTACTGTTACTGTTATTGGTTATTCCACAATTGAAACAAGATGTGAGCTATTATGTGTTGGAATAACATTAGCATGTTAGTTAGCCAACTAACTATCATACCTGCATCCTTGTTTACCTGAAAGCCACTGAACACTTGGCTTCATCTCTGGCATTTCTCTAAAACAAATATGAATATTGATTTCTAAATAACAACAATCTGTGTTTTAAAAAACATCTTTAGGTATTGTTTATTACGAGTTTACACTCAAAACTCAGCTAATCTACTTCATCACAACTGTGTGGGTGTGGTCTGATTAGACGTGGCAACTTTCAGATTCTGATCCAAATTCTAGAATTGTGTGCCATTTATTCTGGCCACTTTAGTCCACTTCAAACCAGGGGGAAGGGCACAGAGGAAAACTAAGGGAATACACAAGTCTCCCATTTGAAATAACCAAAAACATTCTGACTTTGACCGAAAGGCATGTTCATGTAGGAAGCCATCACCGCGGGACTACACCACTAAGAGCACCACAACATTTCAGATGTTCATTTCTATAGAATTGGGTAATTTGCAATAGCCAGATTCATTTAAGAATAGTCAAAATCAACAACATAAACATACAACATAAAAATACATCAGTAAAATCGTAAAATCGTGAATTTTTCAAATAAATTTCTAAATGAGACTACAGAGGTTGTTTGGGACATTAAATGTCATCACACCGAACACAGAAACTCATCTTCTCACTCATCCACCTTTACAGCCTAGCTTTAACATTAGATTTTTACTTCTGGTGATTGCATTTACGCTTCAAACATTATAACATTTGTCTTTATTTGTGAAGATTATCTTACTAAACTAAACATATAAGTATCATAAACGTTTGTTTGTCACAGAGCTAATTTTCTGCAGTAATACAAAATCTAATGGAAAAATCCCATTGGCTTTTTGTCAAGGGTTCCAGGGCAATGCTAACTTCCAGGTTAGCCAATAAAAACACGTCAGCCCTGCAACACTCTATTAGACACCCTGTGAGTATTAAATTAACTTTGTCATAGTAAATCAATGGAGTGTCGCTTTAACGCTTTCACTACTTATTACCATGGATGTGTGATTTTATTACGTGTGCTTTTTACTATGTTATTTCTCTTTTCTGCATTGTCCACCTTTTGCTGCAACAATGTAAATTTCTCCACTGCAAGACTATTAAAGGATTTCTGATTCTGATTCTGAACTGAGTTGAGGCTACTCAATCTACAACTAAGTGAAATACTGTGTATGTCAGGACTAAAGAAAAATATAAATATAAACATAACTATATAAATATAGTCCATACAGAATTAAATATAGAACAATGATGCATCAGTGTCTTGTATTATGACTCATAAAAGCAATCATTTTATAATGTCGAAATACAGTGTAAATACAGTATAACCCTTTTGGAATATGTGTAATTCTGACTATTGTATTGTAAACCAATTTCCACACTTTCCATGCATTACAGTTACAGAAAGAACCATAATGTTAATTTATACCTTATCTGCTCTCATGCTGAATGTATTTACAACGTAAGTGCTTTGTCTAGTAGTATGATCAAACTTGCGATGCCACATGACAATTCTAAAAGTGCCTTACTACAGCAGCTTTTTGTCTGCTGTTGTAACTCATGTCTGAGGGAACGCAATCATTAAAGATTATTACAATGATCTATTTAAGGCAAGCTCGAACCCAGCTTGGATCCAGTTTTCCTTTTATCCCATTAGTCAAAAAAATGACATGCTGCACCACACAGAAAGAGAACAGGTATGAAGGGTATTTTTTACTTTTAAATGTCGTGCAGTATTTAATTCCAGGCATCCATGAATGTCAACAGTGCTATTTGTTTGTCTGTAACATTGTTTATTTTGAAAAGAATCTGTTTTAAAATAAATATCTAATATTGCAAATGTTGTGGCACTTTTTTTATTACTTTTTTTTACTATCATAAAACCACATCTTCAGTGGATTGTCAAGGTCCACAGTGGCTGCAGCTGTTACAAAGACATGTGTAAAAGAAATACAAAGCCACCGCAGGGAGTGGGGTTTGTATAGCCACTGATCCATGGTCCACAGTACAATATGACTCCTGCACCCAGGCCGTTACCAGCCTTGGAAAATAATTCAAAAGGTGAGCGACTGAAACGAAAGGTCATCCGTGAGGAGTCAGTTTAACACTACTCAGTGAATTTGGGGCTCCTCTGTGATGCTTTTATCACCACATCATACTGATTTAACTTGAAAGCAGGACAGGTGCAGGAGGAGTTCATACTGTCCGCGCTGTGTCTACATTCACTCTTACCTGCACTTGGGGCTGAATCCAGCAGAGGAGGGTTTGTGTCTGTTTTCATTTACACACCATTTACATCAGTAGCATGGGGCTTGCTTTTTGATGATATCCAGGTGTGATGTGGTGTAGAACACAGAAGCTGAGCTGACAGTACAGCCACCGTCGTCCATGAGCTGGGTTTATTGTTTGACCTCTGTTAATGCAGGAACAATTGACTGTGCGGAGTCTGTCAAATTATAGACACATTCTGTTTTTGTCTTCTGTCTTCTTTTGTCTTCTGTTTTTCCATTTTCACATCATTTGTATTGCCCCACTAGTAACATATGGTTCTTAAAGTGATGATGTCTGTTTCTCCATCAAACACTTCAAAATACTATGCTGTAGTAAAAACAGCATAGTATTTTCCATGAAATGTAGTATAAAGTATCAGGACCAGTGGTAGAAGAGGTAATCAGATCCTTTGCTTGCATTACTTTGATAGGTATAGATAGCAGTTACTTAGTTTTCACATACTTTTCACATTCACACATAATTATCTTATTACATTTGATGTATTTTTATCAATTAAACTACCCAACAGAATGTACATAAGTTAAGGTCTCCAACTTGATCGGCTGCAACAAGTTAATGCATCGTAACAATAATCCAACTATAGTGGATTATAGCTCTAAGACTGGTAAGGCTCAAAAACAGTAAAATAAGTGTGTCCACTTTTGTATATGGATGTAACAAACATTGCAGCCTCATGGTGGTGTTAGCATGTCTTTAGACTTTAATCTTAATTTACCAGAAAACGGGACATGCAACTTTGGAACTTATTCAATAAGGATGTTTAATTTTAGCACATTAGAAAATCTGTCTCATCTACAGCACATGTGTGCATGCTTTCCACAGGCCTTTGGGGACAATGTTTCACATGACCTTTCACCACTGCTGCCACAAGCTTAAAGCTCTGCAGTGTCTTTTACCTTCTATTAACTAGTTCAAGCTGAGATAAATGCTCTGAGTAAGGCAGCTCAATTACAGTTATTTAGGGATGACATGGTATCACAAACTAGATTTCATCAACCTTCTGCTTGTTTCTGTAGCCAATATTTCATCTATTACTGTAAGTGGAAACTTTAATTATCCCTGTGGGAAAATTGGGTTGCTGCAGTAATAAACAAATAGTTTTTTGGCATTTCTCATCCCTCCCTCTGTCACCCCACAGGCCTCCCTAACCCACCTAGTTCCCCACATTCATACTTCTTTTTATTATATTTCCTCATCTAAAAACACCCCTTTATCTCTATATCATCCCCGCGAAAGCTTCTCTCGCATCTGTCTGGTACTAACATTTGGAAACATCCATCCACCACCTCTCTTTACTAAAACGCCATAAATAACTACGATATATTAATACAGTTCCCATCGAGGAGTTCTCTTAAAGACCCCTAGAATATACAAGATTCTTCACATTTAGTGAAGCAGTAATGGCAAATAATGTGGGGGGTTCATCTCAAAGTAAGCAGTTTTTAGTCAGAAGCTGTCTCCAAGTCATCAGAATCACAACTTCATATCCAGAATATAATATAAAAATTGTGAGGGGACATTATATCAAATTAACAATGGATTTGTTTACCTACTCCCTCAAATTATTTAAAGATGGTCATTGCCACATCATGTAAAAATACATACATACATACATTTATTAATTAAATAATTGAGGTAATATCATGCATGTATAAGAGAATTGGATACTGTGTATCCAAGAAGGTGCCCCATTCATTTCAATCAAAGTTTTTCCTGCGACGTTTTAGGGCACATAGCGCAGGACGACGTGTCTCCACTTCCTCCCACTGTACACAATGAAGCCAAAATAAAAGTAATAAAAATATCCCTGACATGGGCGATGCAATCTTGTGCAGGTGACGTCATTTGGAGCCACAGTCTGCACACTAGGTATCGAGTTCCCGCCTAAACCCATACCTCAATCCCGCCTGAACCAATTAGGAGCACACTCACAGCTGTCAATCATGATGTCTCACAACCTTTTTAGAGCATTAAATAATTAAATAAAACCAAACTTATAAGAAAAGTGAACACTTTAACAAACGTCAGCATGATAACAACTACTTACAATGGCAAAAACCATCTTTGGGAAAAACATATTTGAAGTGTACTTTGACTTTTCAGTTTGACCCATGTCTGCTAACATGGATGGGGCGGGTTTATGACCTATACTGGAGCCAGCCACCAGGGGGCAATAGAGATGTTTTGGCTTCACCTTTGGGGAGCTGTCACATCGTCTTTATATACAATCTATGGTCTGCACCTTTAACCTGCCCCATTCCTGTTCTCCTGGGGATTCTCAGTACTCTGTATGCTGAGCTTTTGTCCTTCAATAATACATCAACAAGACTATGAGTCTACAGCCATGCTAGTGGCTCTGTTTCGCTGTATTTAGGCACAGTGGTGTTTTGGGCTAACATCAACGTGCTAACATGCTCACAGTGACAATGCTAACATGCTGATTGTTAGCAGGTATAGTGATTACCACGTCCACCATCTTAGTTTAGTCTGTAAAAATGTAAACACTCATGCTCACTTGGACATTGTGAAATCTACATGAAAAGTAATGGGATCACCAAAGTTATTATAATTCATTCTGAGCAAGACATTAATGTCTGTATAAAAGGTGAACATAAAAGGTGTATAGAAGGTGACATATTTGGATTTCTGCGGTGATGGTAGCTGCATACACATGATTTGTCTCTTGTCATCCAACAAAATGTTGATGAAAATACCAGTACTTTTTGGTTGCTATATACGTTTTGTACCTTAGTGTGTATCACTTATTGGTGGACAGTCAGAAGTGATCAGTGGAAGATCCAACACGTTGCCTCTCCACCAGTATTTGTCTAGACTTTGGAAAGTTCCCACTGACACAAAGATGCTTGGCAACAACATTTATACCCAAACAAATCTGTGACGCAATGCCCTCTCAAAACTGCATGTCGGCTGCAATGCTGTAGACATTTCCAGTGAGGCAATTTTGACCTGTTTTTTTATAGCTATTTTGATTTTGAGTTCTATTGCACTGGACATTTTGAAACTGTCCTCTTTTCTAGCACTTTGTGGGATCAGTGTTCTTGCATAACTACTGCATTTGGTGCACCAGTGATCCAGTGGCAACCAGTGGAACAGATTAGATCACTAAAAACCAAGTGAATCCTTAATTATCTCATTTTTGACACAGGCCCTATTGACCAATTTCTCCCTAACTTTCCCCTCTTCCTCAGGGGTCCCCTCTGAGAAACGAGTCCCAGTGTGAGCTGATGCTGAAGATCCTGGGTGTGAATGTGGAAATGTTTCACCACACTGCTTCCCTTGTCTAAAGGATCTTCATGCTATATCCCTCTTGACATCATTTGGGGGGGTTTCCCGGTCGGAACCATGATATCATTGTGGTTTTCTCAGACTCAGCATGTTGGATGTATTGTTCTCTGTGGGTGGGGGGTAATGAAGCTTCACTGGGTCAAGACTCCCACCCACCCCTCTTGGATCTCCACAACGCTGATGAGGTGTTTCATTACACCTCTTGTGAGCATGTGTGACTTCAGCTGGGAGAAACGTTTCATTGTTACACCCTCTCAGCTGCTGCAGGTTTGGGGTAATGAAGCAGCAGCAGTGCAGCTTTGTGAAATCTGCTGTTAGCTTAAAGCTGTGTTTGTGATGACGGTGTTTAAACACAGCAACATTATTTTGTAAGTGTTATAAATCACTTTAATGTACAGGCATTACCCATTATGTGTATTACTGCCCAGGCGTGTTCGCCAGAATATCAAAAAGGCCTAGGGATGGACTTCATTCTATCCAAGCCATGTAGTAATAAACCAGTTTTGCTTCAAGTGTTGCCCATGTAGCATATTATAAACACATTATGGGTGGTTAACAAATGGAGCATGTTGGGGAAACAATGGGGGAAAAGAAATGCTCTGGGAATTGAGAGTTTTCCAACTATTAGCATTGCTGCAAAAGAGTAATTACTGTGTACAAGTTTCTTTGAAAGTCTGCTTTTTTTTTCTGTTACTTAAACTACTTAAAAGTCTGTTACTTAAACTGGTGCTGCAGCAGCATTGAACATCCTCCTCTACGGGCAAAAGAGTGCAAAAACAGATGCATTAATTACTGTGGTAGTAATTTTTCTTTCCCACACAGTGTTGTATTGGACAAACTATTTTAGCCTTCATATTGATCATTAAGATTAAAATGAGTTATCTCTCTGGGAGCATGAATGTGCTTAGTACATTTCAAGGCAATCTGTCTGCTCAGGTTTCCTTATATAATAAAAAACTACCACTCAAAGATACTGTATATAAATCATAGTTTCTTCTTTTCCTACCGTTGTAAATACACAGTTTACGATTCCACCAGTTAGTGCACACTAAAATTACATTACTAAAAACTATTCCCAGGATGTAATAGTCCTGTGGCTAGTCCTGTGATGTAATAGTCCAATTGGCCTGTGACCCCTTAATGCAAAGCGACGTCTACTTGCGAACCCTTGTCATGCAGTAATTTGCACGTCTACCATTTGTGACCAGTTCAACCAAAGAGTAATTTTTCTTTCTTACATATTTTTATCATTGAAAGCATTTTTAAGGTAAAAATCACAATAAATCTACTAAATTAAAAACAATTTTGTGTGGCAGAAATTTCTTTTATTCTACTTTCCTATTCTGTTAACTTTTCATGACCTCTATCTAGCAACCCCCTCAACTGATACAGCTGAACACCAAACAGCTAACACTAGTTAAACTACAAAACTAGCTTAATTAAATTTAGTAATATTGCTTCTTAACTCTCATTACACAACATGTATGTTTGGTAAGATGTGTTGTGATCATGATGCCAGAAAAGTTTTACGAGCTTAAATCCCCAAGTTAGCCTTAAAGTCAATGCTTGGTTTCATAATCAGCATCTTACATGAAAGTTTGAGTGAGTTTTGGCTTTGCTACTTGTCCAGAGAATTCTAAGCACTTGGGAGGAGACATGTTGATGGAAGTTGTGGGAATGTGAGATGGTTTGGGCCTCTTGGTGTTACCTGCACGCACCAAGGACAGAGTGAAGTTTTTATCAGCGGAGAAAGACATTTTCTCCTGGGAATAGTGTAGCGGGCAGGGATTTCCACACATTCTTTTGAGTGCTGTAAACAGCATATCATGAGAGTTATAAAACTATAATATTTTGCATAGTGCAGTCCTATATTCCACATCCTTGATTTATTTCTCACTGTGAGGTCAGGTCTCACACACACATACACACACACACACACACACACACACACACACACACTTTGACATATTTGACATATTACTTGGCGTAATTGCTGCTTCTTTCGATTTATTTAGTATAGAAAAATGTACTGATATCTCAGTAGTTTAGAAACTCTTATCACATGATCGTCCCTAGAAGATGGAGTTGCTTGCTGTCATGGAAGTGTACATATTCAACTTTAAAGGTGCTATGTTTCATGTTAAGAATAGATCAAATGACTAGGTGTAATAAGCCATCTAGCTCCAGCAATATTTCTGAGAAGTTGGTGAAGACTATACAATACCAGTCAAAATTTTGTAAAGTTCCCATTCATTTGAATGGGAAAGTGTGTCCAAACTTTTGACTGGTACTGTACGTATGATGTAAGTCTGATTAGTAGTTCCATAACACCTGTCGATAGTGCTTGTGTTACCGGCTTGTTGTACTGACCCCATGTGGCCGTGGTTTAAGGACTTCTCATGCATGTCAGCTTAAAAACTAAGAATGAAAGTCGACTCTTGACCTTGGAAACATCAGTTCAGGAGACAATCTCACTGCAAGGTCCATTTAGCTGTTGATCGTGTTTGATCGTATCATACAATCTTCTCTTAGGCGATGACATTTCCCAGTAGTCATGGAAGAGTACAGGTTCAAATTTCCACTTTTCTAAACACTTTAATGACTTGGCATTCATGCTGCTGCATGTTCATGCACCATCAGCACCTTAAATCTCTAGGCCACCAGGGCACCACAGCTGCTGTTCTTCTGTATTTATACTTGTGTACTGAGACAATAAAAGGCAGATAAATATGTGGCTGGTGTTGATCTTACAGTATGTTGCAATATCCCTCCCTGGAAGTGGCCAACAACTTTGCAACAGCTTCTGGAAATATTTGCTTGTGGTGTCATGTTGCCAATGAAAATACACAAACACAAACAAACTGTTGTTTATGAGTACGGACAACACAGCTGACCCAACCAGCTAAACATGAAGGGATTGGTTCTATATTTGAAAGACATGTTGATGTATTACACAGGTTGTGGGCCAGTGTTGTTTAACCTGCATTGACCTTTTCACACTCAGGAATCACAAGTTTAGAGCTTTAATGTTTAAGTCTACTAATTATAAGACTTTGTGTGGATTCACTGGAAATTAGGGAACACGCCTCTTGGCTGAGATCATCTGGCCTGTTCCATCTCATTGCTGGTCCGTGTGCTGGGTTATTAACACAGCATTTAGAGTTATCAGGTGAGGAAAGTCAAAACACTCCAAAACACTTGAAGCTTTAGGCTGTCATTAGGGTAAACCAATGCTGTCTGAAGGTCTCTGGAGAAAGCACAGCGGTAGAGCAATCAAGCATGGGTTTCAACACTGCATGAAGAAAAAGGTTAAAAAAAAGGTTCTACAGAACATTACAATACAAACAAGCCTCCATTTTCCTTTTACTGTAACATGGCTGTATTTTTTAGCCACAGTGCAAATATATAAGATGTTTTAGATCTTTCATAGAGAATTTCATAATTCCTTCTTCATAAAGTCATAATTACAACTTGCTGGATCTATATTGGATTTCGTAGGACAGGAGGTGTAAAAAGAGCAGTAAGGGGTGTGGGTCCTCATTAAAACCATCTTAACAAGGCACACTATTCCTGAGATTCCTTAACTTATCTTAACAAGTTAATGCAGTACAGGCTATGTGACATTTTTGTAAAATATCCCTGTTGGCGTATCCATATTCCCGTGAGAACAGAGACATCTTTGATGCAGATTTTGCTCTGACCCCTCCAAGCAGACACGGATTTTACTTCTCATGGTTGAATGCAGCATCAGTGGATTTAGAAATCCCTTTGAAAGCCATTTGTATTAGACACTGTAAAATGTGTTGCATTGCACTAAGGCTATTGTTCTGTGCTCATGATAAGCTGCAATTGTAGAGACACAAGGCTTCAACCAACGTTCCTCATGTTAAGTCAAGTGAATTAATGAAACTGGCCTGAACAGAAATGATGGTACCCTTAGAAAAGATTGAAAATAATTTGACCGTAGGGACATGTTCAATTAAGGTGTGTCCTGTAATTAGCATCACAGCTGTCTTCAAACTTGTAATCAGTCAGTCTGCCTATTTAAAGGGTGAAAAGTAGTCACTATGCTGTTTGGTATCATGGTGTGTACCACACTGAACAAGGACCACAGAAAGCAAAGGAGGGAGTTGTCTCAAGAGATCTAAGAGATATCTCCTAGATATAAACAAGCATGTTAAAGGAAAAGGCCATAAGACCATCTCCAAGCAGCTTGATGTTCCTGTGACTACAGTTGCACATATTATTCAGAAGTTTAAGGTCCACAGGACTGTAGCCAACCTCCCTGGACGTTGCCGCAAGAGGAAAAGTGATGACAAATTGAAGAGATGGATAATACGAATGGCAACCAAAGAGCCCAGAATAACTTCCAAAGAGATCAGAGGTGAACTCCAAGGTCAAGATACATCAGTGTCAGATCACACCATCCGTCGCTGTTTGAGCCAAAGTGGACTTGATGAAAGA
>JAVQJD010035937.1:0-17801 GCA_036023655.1 Nannoperca australis
GTGTGTGTGTGTGTGTGTGTGTGTGTGTGTGTGTGTGTGTGTGTGTGTGTGTGTGTGTGTGTGTGTGTGTGTGTGTGTGTGTGTGTGTGTGTGTGTGTGTGTGTGTTTCTTCAGCTTCACCAAAACAATCAGTTGTAGACCAGTTGACATATCCTCCTGTCCTGTGTCTGCGTAGGATTATCTCCCTGAAAGTTTATAAAGTTTGTTATCCTTAAGAAGCCAGTCCTGGTTTATTTTGGAGACAGCCCTGGTTACCGTGGTTACCGTGGTAACAGCAAGTGCCTTTTTAATACTACAGTTCCCAGAATTCTGTGGGTAGGAAACACTTGAAATGGCCGCTGGTTTTGTTGATGCAGTGTTGATGCAGTTTTGATGCAAGATCAGATTCGTTGTTTCCTGCGAGGGCTTCACAATAAAAGCCAGCCCATGTTTTGCTGTTTGAATGCGATAATGAAGCTGCAGCAGCAGGAAACCTTTTGTTTGCATATGCAGAAACTTTACACAGCTCTGACACCATGTAAACAGAGTCAACAGTAAACAATGAAGCCCAAAATTGGGTTTATGTTTCATGAATATGCTTATTCTGTATTAAAATCTCAATACTTTTATGTCTGAGAACATACTACGTCTTTAGTGATTACCTTTACTCCAACCACCCACAATGGTATCTTGTCATGCAGGTACAAACAACTTCAAATAGCTGACTCCTTGCCTCCGGGTTGCTGTGCTTTATTTATTGTCACATCTGCGAAACGAAAAGGTTCCATCAAGGCGCGGCGGCCTGAAAGCCTGCTTCAGGTTCATTCAAACAAGTTCAAACTTGAGCAACGTTGCGTTAATTAGGTTAGGAGAACCCAAAGTGAGTTTCTTTTCATTCATTGACACACTGGTGTTTAGTTGCATGTTATTTATGTATATTCACATGTGCATTTGAGGTAAGTATTTATTATTTTACTGCCAGTCAGCCGGTCCTGTCAGCACTATCTGCGTGTTTCAGATCCCACTATTCATCATCTATAGGTTGGTGGTGTTACTGTACACGAGGCAGCCTGACCCTCATTCACATCTGTTCATGTGGTGTAGACGTTGGTAGTGAGCCCTGAGGCGCTGTTCTCTGTTGGTCCAGGATCAAAGCAAAAGAGCTGAAGTGGCTGAGTTGCTTTGTTGTGTCCTCCATTGCAGGATGGCCCCCGAGGTGATCCTGGCCATGGACGAGGGTCAGTACGACGGGAAGGTGGATGTGTGGTCACTTGGCATTACCTGCATAGAGCTGGGTAAGAGATGGTCCACGAGTGGTTTTTTTCTTTTGTGTGTGTGTGTTCACAAAGGCGAAAGCATCCAATCATTTTCTTTGCTTTCTCCTCTCTTCCTTTTTTTTTTTTTTGTGTTCTTGCTCTTTATCTGCCGCTCTTTGTCACGCTACGTCGTGCTTTGTCACTCTAGCGGAAAGGAAGCCTCCTCTGTTCAACATGAATGCTATGAGTGCCTTATACCACATCGCCCAGAATGAGAGCCCTGTGTTGCAGTCGAATCACTGGTGAGAGTTGGTGAAACACACTTTTGTTGCACCATGAGTTTGAGTTACGTTGCTTGAGATTATGTTTACAAATGTTGCTTTTATTAATATTATACTAATGTCATTAAGGATTTTTCAACACGCTGTTTTACCAAAGATTGGCTGAACCTATTATTTGACACACTATCTTAAGTCTTAAATGTGTATGAGATGTATTTGACAGATTTTAATAAAACCATGGCTGACACTGTACCGATGAAGGAATTCAATAGGTTGCAATTAAATGAACTTAATGTTGACCGTCTGGTCAGAAGAGGTCAGGATTTGCAGCTTCAGTCTGTTGCAGTTAGTTAATATTAGATCTGGTGTCTGCAGATCACAGTGAATCAAGACGCACATGCCAAATTGTAACACCGGTTTGATCAAATCCCAAAATATTTCCTCTTAAAAATTTAAAGTGAATATGATATAACTTCCTATAATTTATCAAAACGGTGCTTTAATTTTTTAAAAATCCTTTTCAGGTCGGATTATTTCCGCAATTTTGTGGACTCCTGTTTGCAGAAGATCGCCCAGGACAGACCTACCTCTGATGTGCTGCTCAAGGTACACGGCGTCCAACGATGTGTTTGATGTTGTACACGAAGGCAGGCAGAGACGCGCGAATATCTCTTTCTTCAAGATCGTCTTTGTGTAAATGTAGAGTAGTAAAATGATGTGCTCTCCTTTCTCTACAGTTACAAGCAGCTGCTCATTGTTTGTCTCTGTTTATTTTGGCTCCAGTGTGCAATGGGATTACCAGTAATTACCAATATCAGCTTGTTAGGGAAACAAATAATTTATTAATATACAAAGGGACATTGACGTTGATCCTTTCTATCCACCCAGCACCATTTCCTATGCAGAGAGCGTCCCATGACAGTTGTGATGGACCTGATCGCCCGCACCAAGGATGCCGTCCGCGAGCTGGACAACCTCCAGTACCGGAAGATGAAGAAGATCCTCTTCCACGAGGCGCACAACGGCCCTGCACCAGAAGGAGGCGACGAGGAAGAGGTGAGACGGGGTGGGGGGGGGGAGACATGGAGACATGAGTTACAGAAGGCGGGGAGGTTGTAAGGTTAGAGGCGGAGTGACTGAGCTGGTTTTCAGCTCTGTTTATGTTCACTTTTACACTCGGTCCTGATCAAGTTCATTTGGCCCTGATCCCGATCCGAGTCAGATACAGACTACACTTACCTTAATGTTGATTATATATGTATCTGAGCTGGAGTCAGCATTAAATAAATCTATATATTTCAAATACTGCTCCTTAAACATTATAGTGGATTGCTATCAATGGTCTGATTTTATTTATTTTTAAATTTTTGTGAAGTGAAAACAGTTCAAAGTTCCTCAAAGTTCTGCATCGTGTTGCCATGCATTGCATTTCCTGCTAACCACAAGCCTGAAACGAGGACACTCATAAAAAGACTGTGTAGTATAGTTGTTTGTTCATTACTTCATGTTTTCTTGTAAATGGGAAATGCCACTCCAAACCTTCAGTCTTCAGATGCTTCCTAACCGAGTTCCTGTAATAACTCCGACGTTAGCAGGACTATTCAAACAAAATAAAGAAGTACCAGCTGCCTCCAAGACAAACCCTCAAAAACCTTTTTATTTTCGAAGAGGAAGAAGCGTGTGTGAGGCTCTGTAAGGCATAACAGCTGGTTTAAACAGCCATCCTGCCTTTGTATTGTACTTGTCAATGCATACTGTGAACTTGAGACCCCTTCCTCTTCATACAAAGGCCTTTGTTTCCATCAACATTTCATTCCAGTTACTTGTCTCTCCCTAAAGGAAATGAAGGAATTCAGACAATGTGGGACTGCACTAGGGAGGTTTCAGGTTCAGGAAGGTTTTCATAGTATAAGGACATTTATGTATGCTATAAACTGGTCAGTACGCTGCTACAATCACCCAATGATTTAAAGAAACCCCAATCGCCCTCCTAAAAAGTGCTTTCTTTCCCCAGAACTGAACTTTTATTTCCCCCCTTTCCACCAGGATGTGGAGCAGTATATGCTGCGCACCGGCACAGTCAACAGCATGGAGAGCTCTCACTCGCTGCCATCCATGTCAATCAGTGCAAGCTCCCAGAGCAGCTCGGTCAACAGCCTGGCAGACGGCTCAGACGACAGCGGGGAGATGGCCATGATGCAGGAGGGCGAGCACACCGTCACCTCCAACAGCTCCGTCTTGCACAAGCCCCTGGTCAGTCTGTTGTCCTGTCTGTGGGCGAGTATCTTGAGGAGGAGGGTCCTGTCCCTCCCAAATCCCTCTTTGACACATTTGGCATCAGTTTCAGTTAGAGCCTTGTATGTATGTTAAGAGAGAACCAACAGGCTTTATCATAACAGAATTAACATTTGTTTTAAGATGCATCAAATCAGTGGGTAAATGATGCTAGGATATTAGAAGCATACCTTTTGTACTACGTTTTTGTCCAGTGATATGTCTTACTTAATTACTGGCTCAACTATTATACTGTATATTGGCTGCAGATGGTCCACAAGGGAAGCTGTTCTGTCATTGTCAGATCAGTCTTACACATGCAAGCTTGCACCACCTGCAGGAAATGGGAAGTAAAAGCGGCACCAGTGTAGATCCGCAGATGCACAGCAGGCATGTCAGTGTTGCCACCTACCGTGCAGAAACAGAAAATCACCATACAGCTCGGCAGCGAGCTCACCAGACCAACTGTCAGAGCTTCAATTTTGAGTGAATCCTCACTGAGCCAGAACCCCAAATTTGGTTAAATAACATATAAATAACCACAAATCATTTTTTTATTAAATCTTTTCCCCCTTTTTTCTTTTTCTTTTCTCCTCTGCTTTGTCTCCACCATACAGAGCCATGACAACATCTACGACGATCCCTATCAGCCAGAAGTTGACTCACAACGAGAAGCTTCATCTGCTGGTGGCGGTGGCGGGGGAGGAGGGGGAGGGGGAGGAGGAGGTGGAGGGAGGCGCCGCAGAGGCAGAGACCATTTTGCCACCATCAGGACGGCCTCGCTCGTCACCCGTCAGATCCAGGAACATGAGCAGGGATCGGCCCTGAGAGAGCAGATGTCTGGGTAAGGCAGCGGTTGTGAATCAGGTCCAGTACACGTGCCATATATTGCTATAAAAGGAAGAGAAAGCAACTGCTTGTCATGTTTATTTGGATAGCTCTTAATCACACTTTGAAAGGGCTTATAAAACTGGAAATAAATGTTTGAACACAGAAATATTTCAGTCAAGTCAAGTGCATACCCTCCTCCCTCTGGCTAACTTCGTGCCCCGTGTCTCCGCACAGGTACAAGCGAATGCGGCGGCAGCACCAGAAGCAGCTGATGGGCCTGGAGAACAAGCTGAAGGCAGAGATGGACGAGCACCAGCTGAGACTGGACAAAGAGCTGGAGAATCAGAGGAACAGCTTCTCCATGGAGGGAGAAAAACTCTCCAAGAAGCACCAGGTCATCCTGGAGAAGGAGGTGAGCTGGTGGAGGACGAATGAGGTGAGAGGAGAATGGAGGGATTGATGAATAAGAGATGGGGGAAAACTAAACAAGTCAAGAATCACATGGCTTGAACACATATGTGGGACGAATGGGAAACTGATACATAATGATTTACAGTTTTTTTTTTATTTCCCGTTTTTATTCATCTTGCGCTTCTCACTTCTATAATATTAATGAGATTTATTTTTTCCAGACAAAGGCAGTCCTGACTGAAGAGAAGAAGTTCCAGCAGCACATACTGGCCCAACAAAAGAAGGAGTTAACCAGTCTGCTGGAGTCCCAGAAACGGCAGTATCGCCAACGCAAAGAGCAGCTCAAAGAGGTGCCTCTAGGTTTTGTCACATAATGTCACCAGTCAGCTGACTACCACTAAAGTATTGGAAACACACTTCCTGTTGTGCATAAATGATCCACACTACAAATACCAATGTTGCTATCACTTCCACGTTTTTTTCGCTACTACCCTGCATTTTAATTATATAAACGGCATCATATAATGGCCACTCACTTAACACCACCGTTCTTTCTGTTCATGGCTTTGAACTTATTTCCTCTCAAGGAACTGAACGAGAACCAGTCGACACCAAAGCGGGAGAAACAAGAGTGGCTGGTGCACCAGAAGGAGTGTCTGCAGCAGCTGCAGGCGGAGGAGGAGGCCGGCCTGCTGCGACGGCAGAGGCAGTATTACGAGCTACAGTGTCGCCAGTACAAGAGGAAGATGCTGCTGGCACGCCACAACCTGGAGCAGGATCTGCTCCGAGAGGTAGCCGTTTTTTACGTTTCGATTGGCGCGTCGCGGTCGGATCAACAAGTCAGTTCTCCGAAAATCCACATTTTAAGCAGCCGGCGGTCCAGTAGGATTCACTTTCCATCAGGATTACTGACCCTGGCAGAGACGAACATCAGCATGGTCGTGGAGAGAAACACTAAATGATATCATCATGTAGCAAAATCACCTTCAGGCAGTAAATTAAAGACGTAGCTTTCATTTGACCTGAATAGAATCATAAACACTACATACTCTTATTTTGATTTTTGAATAAAACTTTAAAGGACAGGTAGAGAAAAAAAATACGTTGCATACTTGAATATGTATTTTGGGAGTGGCCGAAACATGAACAAGATCTTTGAATATAATGTAGTCCAATACAACGCTCCTGCTGATTACTGCCTTTTAAAAATTTCTGTAGAGAACAAAACAAAGCTTGTTGAATTTGTTAAAATTGAATTAAGAAATATAAAAGTATGTAGAAATGTAGTAAAATATTTATATAGTTACTTAAATATACTGCAGGCTGCCCAAGTGGGAAAATCTCAGTCACTAAAGAAAGAACTTTTTTCTCTAGGAACTGAACAAGAAGCAGACTCTGAAGGACTTGGAGTGTGCCATGCTCCTTCGTCACCACGAGTCCACCCAGGAGCTGGAGTTCCGCCAGCTGGGCCTGGTGCAGCATACGCGGGCCGAGCTGATCCGCACGCAGCACCAGACGGAGCTCACTAACCAGATGGAGTACAACAAGAGGCGTGAGCAGGAGCTGCGTCAGAAACACGCCGTGGAGGTCCGCCAGCAGCCAAAGAGCCTCAAAGTGAGTGAGAGCACCCGGAGCCAGGGGTCTCCCGAGGAGGGGGAGAGCCAGATAGCAGGGGTGCCGAGCGGCAGCTGGGACAGCAAGGCGGGGGGGGTGCAAGTAGAGGTGGAGGGCGAGCGGGGTGGCGAGTTAAAGGAGAGGGAGGTGGTAGCTGAGGAGATGCGTGGTGGTCAGGATGAGCTCGATGGAGCAGCGCTGCAGTTCAGAGATGAGGTAGAGGGTGTCGCTGTGTCTGAAAGGAAAGACGAGGTAGAGGATGACGATGATGACAGAGAAGATGAGGATGAGAAGAAGGGGTGGACAATGAGTGAGGAAGGAACAGAGGTGAGGGAAGTAGAAGGGTTGCAGTGGGAGTACGAGGAGGATCACAGTAAAGACACTGATGAAGAGGAGGAAGAGGAGGGCCGGGGCGTGGCCGACGGTTGTCCGTCAGAGTTCATCTCCCTGTCCCCGGAAAAGAGGCGTCTCCGTGAGCGAGACATCGACGAGCTGTCGGAGTTTTACTTCCCTGACGTTCCGGATGAGCTGGAGCCCGCCCCTGCCCCACCCGCGCCCCCTCCCCCACCTCCCCCCTCCCACACCTGTTTCCCCTCGCTCTTCTCTCACGCCATCTGCCTCCTCCTCTCCCTCTCCGTCGCTGCCCAGCCCTCCAACCTCACTTTGCTGCTGCTCTCCATCTTCCTCCTGTCCCTCCGCCGCTCGCCGCCTCTGCCCTCTTTGGCTTCTGTCCTCCTCTCCGCTGAGCTCGCCTTCTTGGCGCTCTTCTTCTCGTACCTCTTCCTCCGTTCCTGCTGCTCTCTCTCTCTCTCCACCTACCTGTCACTTAGTCTCTGGGCCAGCGGCCTTTTCAGTTTAGGGCTCTCTCTCAGTTTGGGGATTTATTACATCCCCATGATTTTAATCTCCGCCTCCTTCCTCAGCTCTCCCTCCCTCTTCCTCTCTCTCTACTTGGTGGTGGTGCTGATTGTCAGGCCGGCCCGCGACTTCCTCCAGTACGCGCCGCGCAAAGTCAACCGCCTGTGCATGCGCGTCCTTTTCCGGCTGCCTCGACCCCTGTTTGCAATGTGCCAGTCGGTCCTGGGCGGCATGGCTGAGCGTAACCTCTACGAGATGTTTCCCAAAGCCGGCCGCAACTGGGGTGTGCGTCAGTCCAAAATCCCGGTCCCCCTGAAAAGCCTGCCTTTAGAGTATCAGGCTCGCTGCAGTAACACCTCTCCCTTGGCCAAAGGCCTTCTCTGGGTGAGGCGTTTCAGTAGACGCCCCCTCGGGGGGCTGGCAGACCTGGCTAACTCCGTTGTGCTAAAGCTCGCCAGACAGCTCCTTCAAAAGCTGCCGCTCAGTGTCAGTATCAAACTCCAAACTCTGGGCCTCTTGAAGAAGGAGATCCCAAGCAGGCTGCCCCAGCTGCTGCCCAGGGAGGTCCGAGAGAGGAGACAGAGGGAGAGGAGGAGGAGAGAGAGGGAGAGACAGAGGAGGGAGGAGAGGGTGAGGATGTTCCGGGAGGAGGCCAGGTGGGAGTGTGGGTTGAGACGAACTTCATCTGGAAGGTTTGTCAGGGGGAAGATTCGGCCGTGGAGATGAGCAAGGAAAGAGAGAGAGAGAGAGAGAGAGAGAGAGAGTGTGTGTGTGTGAGAGCGAGAGATCATGATCCATGTTCCAATGTTCAACCATTGTTTGTGTGTCTTTTTGATTTGGGCCCACGTGCCTCTCCTGTTACATCATTTCCAAGCTGGTTTTTGGTCCCCTTTCTTCGCACCCGTGTGCACTGGCTGAAAGTGATTTTGCCCGTTCAAGCGTATCCAAACATGCGCACATGAATGCACACGAGCCATACTGTTGAATCTGTGGGCGCATCCAGCTGAGTCCACGGTTGCTGTACCGAACCCAGTGAAGTTTTAACTTTTCATTATTGTGCTTTTTGTAAAAGTTCATTCAATTTTCCAAAATATTTTTTATTTTTGCTCTTAATTTGTAAGACAAATATTTTATGGTTATTTTTAAGACCGTTTTTGTGCAATCTTTTGTTTGTCTTTGATAGTGATCTTATACCATTGGGTACACTGTTATCTCAGTGCTTAGAACAAATCGTACAGTGTTGTAAAGCTTCCTGGCTGTAATTTTACTCCCCAACTCTGAATACTGTGAAAAGGGCAAAAAAATAAAATCCCTAACATCACCCTGAACACTACAGGTAGCTCTCAGTCGGTATAAAAGTGCAATAAACGGCTAAGCAGAAATATCTGAGAACACAAAGTGGGAAGTCAAAGTGGAAAATTGTTAGAAGTTTGGGGCCATTTAGCTGGAACATTAAGCCTAACCAATTCATTGTTTCATGCTAAGACATCATCGGATAATAATTACCGCTGGTGAAATCATTCTTTTTCACATTCTAGTTAGATATACAGTTTTTTATTGCACTATATGCAATAATTGTATGTTTTACCGTGTAAACACTTGGATAGTTTCCCCCTTTATAGTCATATATATTTACACCAGTTGAGTGCCTAGATACAACTGTTTGCACAAATGTTAAGTCCGTTGTGAAGAGACATATCCTGCATTTATAGTAGAAACAAGAAAGCAGGATATACTTTAAAAGTATAATATAATTAAAATCTATTTAATATTTGAGTGTAGCTTAATTTATATGAAGCCATATAGACAATCTTTTGAGACACACAATCATAAAAAAAAAAGTCCAAAGATTGATGCAACTACTGAATGTGAATGTGTGGAAAAGACCATGAAGCTCACGACCATATGAAGAGAAGTCATAGCATCCGTTTCATTTTGCACTTTCCCAAAGACCCGTTCAAAGAAGTACCAAATGTGGGAAAACAGATCACTTCAGTTTAGTGCTGCAACTGGCGATTATTTTCATTAAAGATTCATTTGATGAATCTTTTTTTCAATTTAACGTTTAACCTTTCAAACATCAAAAATAGTGAAAATAAAGACACGTCACAACTTCCCAGAGCCTCGGGTGACGTCTTCCAATGTCTTGTTTTGTTTAACCAAGAGTCCAAAACTCAAAGATAGTCAGTTTACACTGATTATAAATGACCTCTGGTGTGAGAAGCTGGAACTGGGGACAGTTTTTTCACTATGTTTTGTAAAATATATAAATGTTTCTGTCAATCAACCATTCGATTAATCGGTTCAGCTCTACTTCAGTCGGACTAAAAAGAAACTTGACGTTTAATGGTGCAATTTTTATCTCATGCTATTACAAATTTGAGGACTTGAACACCAAACTGCTCTGTTGTGCACATTTAATTAAGCGAATTGAAACACAAACGTAGGTGAAACGTTGCATTCGTGATATGCAGAGAATTTTAAAATTAGCATATTTGCAAGATAAGTCTCGTTGAGATGAGTAAAATACGTCCGCGCCTATAAATGCTAGTTATAAAGGAAAAGTGTTGTGTACGTCATATGAGCCATTTACATGGAGGATTATTACTGAGTAGGAAAACTTCATCTTAACTGTATTTGACGCAGGGGAACAAAAGAAAGTCTTTTAGGTGACCTGCATTTGGGAAGTCTAGCTTTAAAAAAAAGACGTTTCACAACCAACATTGTTTAAGTTGAATGTAACTTATTTGCCATTGATTTTGTTTTCCAGTATCAATTATTTCCTGTTCCTTTGTGTATGTTTACATGTTTGTATTTTGTTTTGTTGTGACACCGTCTGAGTTATATCACCTTGAGTTTTATTTTTATTTTTTATTTAATTTACGCAGTATTTATCAGACTAGTACTGCATTATGTTTGGCAGCCATTTGTCCTTTTATTCTCATTTTAGCTGCATGAGTGTTGGCGTACTGTTCGGTTGTCTGCTCACAAGCATAGAAAAATATTTTGTCATACTTCCAGATTTTTCTTTACACAAAAAAATAAATAATTTTGTGTGAAAATCATTGTCTGTCTTGTTTGTTTTTATGATTTCCGTTTCCATTAATACCATTTCTTCTTTTGTTTACTTTCCCCTGATTTATCAGCCATCCTATTGTGATGAAAGATCCCTGTACCATTTTGTTCATCATTCCTCCTGTATCATCACACATCTGTATCTCTGTCGTGCCCTTCCCTTTGTCTATACATACCAAAACAAATGCCACCATGTTCTGCGACTAACTGAAGGGTATAAAGTCAGTCAGAGGCTCCACGTCTTACATGCCGAACCACAAGTTTCATTTTCAGTGGAATAGTCATTTTAACTTTTTAACAATTAACACATTCAATCTTGAGTCACAACAAAGTGCCTATGTTAAAGACGGGTACTTCATTCTTAATAATTATAACTCGCAAACATCAGAAATGTCTCTAAACAGCCATATTTAGTAATTATCAAATGCAAAAGAGTCATATTTTTCATTTACAGGTCAACTTATTTAATTAAATGTTCTTGTTCTTGCAAAAATCAGGTATTTAAGGAATTGACTGACAAGGGCCCCCATTGCAATATAATCATTGCATCAGTTTATATTCATACTATATTCAAAGTTAAACACTTTGTGGCATAAATCAGTAATCATGCACGTTGGTTGTCAATCCATACACAAATAGAAGAAATACACAGATAAAAAAATGAATGTCGATAGAGACCTTGGATTCATTGTATCAAAGTGTGAACTGCACTGTATGAAAATATCCAACTATTGGAAAATGAACACTGCCGTCACATTTTTATCTTTTTGCTTTGTTTCATGCTTTTGAGTTAATTTCTGCAGTCGCTGCTGACAGCGGGAGGTTGTGCATTTACCAAATTTCACAACTGAAAATAATTATAATAGATTATTAATGGTTTAATGCATTTAATTTGTCAGACCTTCATAACCGCGTATAAAGTAAAGGCAGAAAACCTCGTCAGTTTGGCCGTGATGCTGTCACGGGCAAAGATTCAACATGACAGGTATCTATACTTTAAGTTGTGATTATCAATAGTGGGAAAAAAATAATATTCAGGCTCATGTCAGTTTTTTTCTAACAAAATTCATATCAAGTTGTTAGAAATTGTATTTTTAAAATGTCAAATGTTTTCCCTGGTTTCTGTATTGAACACATCAGTCACTTTAGCCCAGCTGCCTCCATCTCTCTTCTCTCTCTCCAGTCCAAAGAGCTACAGATTAAGCGCCAGTTCCAGGACACCTGTAAGATCCAGACCCGTCAGTACAAGGCCCTGCGCAACCACCTGCTGGAGAACACGCCCAAGTCGGATCACAAGGCCGTGCTGAAGCGGCTGAAGGATGAGCAGACTCGTAAGCTGGCCATCCTGGCTGAGCAGTATGATCACTCCATCAATGATATGCTGTCCACACAGGCTGTGAGTAAGGCAAGGAGACGTCGTTCACTTCACACTCGCACCACACCACCACTGCCGGGCCTGGCCTGGGGCCCGGCCGCCTGCCTGCCTGCCTGCCTGCCCGCCTGCCTGCCCGCCCGCCAACAAGCCTCCTCCCGGTCCCTCAGTGTTAATCTCCTCCGTTTAATTCCAAATGATGTACACAATCCTGTTTCCCCTACTGTTTAACGGTTCTGTGCAAGTCCTCTTCCAAAATATCCTTTTCACTGAGTTTCTCAGAGAAATTAAGATTATCTGTCCTGCCTCCAGAGAGGAAAACTAAGCAGTGATGACATTGCTGATTAAATGTGACGTCTCAGTCTTTAGAAGATAAATGTTAGAATCTTGTAAAGAAAGAAAATGTGTTTGAGGTTCAGCCACATAATAAGACAACATACAGTCCGTTTATCTTTAGAAGACTATTCTCATATGAGATATCCTCTTTTTTTAAATTCCACACTTTGTTCTTCTGTGTCAAGACATGGCACCTACATTACCCAGAATGCAACTCGACCGCAGACAGTTGTAAACACACTTCTTTCTAACACCACACCTCCAGATCTTTTGAATTTTCCAACTTGTAGTCTTCAGCCCCAACCGACCTCAAGTGGTGTCACGTGATGTCTCAGTGGTGCTCCCCAACATCTGTTCCCCCTTTAAATAGCATCTAGATTATCTTTCCCATCACTCATGTCATGTTACAGGACCTACGATATACAGTATATGAGCGTCAGGCTACTGTGACATGAAGATGGCAGCTACCTGAAATAAGCTTCATTCTTTTCCTCTTAGAATGAAGAGGAAATTATTTCATATTTTCCTTGTGAGATTAAGAAAAAAATATTTAAGTTACATCAAAATATTTATGTCCAAAAAATACAAGTGCTAATATCGCACTGTAAAAAGGTTCTACGTTGAACATGTTAAGTAAAAGTATGCATGTATAATCAGGAAAATGGGTTTAAAGTTATCAACTTTAAAGAAGTTATAAAGTTATAACTTCAAAAGTGCTCATTGCAGAAAAATGTCCCCTTTAACAGTTACATTAATATTATTGGTGTATTAATTAGTAAGCAGCATTTTACTGTTGTAGTTGGTTGAGATAGAGCTAGTTCAAATATTTTATATAAGGCTGTAACTAATGATTATTTTCCATTATGGATTATGTGCTGATTATTCCTTGATAAATTCTTTGGTTTTAAATCTTCAAAGAATATTGGTAAATGCTCAACCAATAGACACAATCAATTAAAATAAATAAACACAAATGATTACAAGCAGCAAGTTCTTACATTTGTGTTGCTGGATCCATGAAATGTTTGGCATTTGTGCATGAAAAACAACAAATATTGTTAAAATACTCTTGCTTTTTAAATAGTAAAATCATTTTTGTACAGTCCCTTATGGCTAAGCTGTTAACTCATCCACTGCCCTCTAAGCATGGTACTCACACACACACAAATCCCAGGCTTTTAAATTAATGAAACATAGTAGGAAGAGGATGGGGCGTCGTTTCCTTCAGTGACATAACGCCCTGTGCTACTTTAATTACCTCACATGGCTGCATGCCATATAAGCCCAGTAAGCCAAATCCCTGCTGCCCTTGTTGGTCCACACATCTACTCATGCTCTGGTTAAAGTATCTTTGCGAAGGTTTCCCACTCGCTGATTAAACTCAATCCTGAGGTCAGAAAAACTAAAGTTTTAAATGAAGAATGTTGAAAGAAGAATTGAAACAAGATTGAACCTGTTTTCTGGAACCAGGCTTTAAGACCGGCATCACACACACAGGCCAAAGTAGTTGAACTGTTGTGCAACATTTTGTAATATACAGATTTATTTAAATAACGTTTTGCATTTTTTGCAACTTTTTGAAATGATATTTTAAAAGTCTTATAAATCTTCATATCCTGTTCACCTACAGTATTTCAGCCTGATTCATTTCAGTTTATCAGTAGAAAATGCACCAAAGTTTGTAATTCGTTTTGTAATTCACAGTTTCTTACATTTACACTGAATTCTGTGTTTCACTTAACTTTATCCTATTGAATACAACACATGCAGCAACACTGATTTAACTCAACTCTGACCAATCTGCAGCCCTGAGCCTCTCCTCTCGTCTGCATCTCCCTCTCCCGTCTCTACGTTCGTCAAACTTTCTCAACTTTTCCTTATCTACTCTTGTCAACACTAAAGCACAATTTGTTTCCCATGCAATAATTGCCAATTCCACTTTATATCACACTTCCACTCCTTTTTTTTTTCCCGGTCTCTTAGCTGCGTTTGGATGAGACCCAGGAAGCGGAGTACAAGGTGCTGCGGATGCAGCTGCAGCAGGAGCTGGAGCTGCTTAACGCCTACCAGAGCAAGATCAAGATCCACACCGACACGCAACACGAGAGAGAAGTCAAGGACCTGGAACAGAGGGTGTCCATCCGCCGTGCCCTGCTGGAGCAGAGGGTTAGAGCCTTTTGGCAACCACTTCTATAAAATCAAAACTCCTTCACATGTAGTAAAGCCTCTGGTGAGTTTTAGAGGCTTTCAGAGAAGAAACTGCAAACTGGGTATGATTTCTTTTTCAAAGCAAGGTAATGGTGGACTGCTGATGTTAGCTATGGCGTCGTTAGCTTTTGCGAGATTCAGATGAAATGTTTTTCTGTCCCGTGTTGAGCCTTCAATGACAGCAGCACCGTTGATGAGCTCAAGGTCCTCGCTGTTCTGGAGCTTTCAGTCATATTACACACGCTTCTTTAAGCACTTATTCCCGCTCAAACATTGAGATTGAAAGTTCAGATTGAAAGTGAATTCTTGACTGTGGTAAACATTTACCACCATCTTCCACGACAACTGGGCAACTCCATCCGCTAAGAAAGATTGTGTGATCAGATCAAGAGCTTCACAACAGCTTCTAACTTGTGGTGAGATTTAGTTCTTTCCAAAGTCAAGAGTGAACTTTCAATCACATTATTAACAGTAATTATGTTGCGTTCCCAAACAGTTTTGCGTTTGGAAATTCAAAATCTTGAATCTTGGATTAGGAAAACATTTGAACAACTTTCAATTATTTCATGTGCTGCTCTTTTTCTAGATCGAGGAAGAGATGCTGTCCCTGCAGAACGAGCGCTCAGAACGCATCCGCACCCTCCTGGAGCGGCAGGCCAGCGAGATCGAGTCTTTTGACTCAGAGAGCCTGCGTCAGGGCTTCAGCAACATGGCGCTGACGGGCATCCCCAGCGAGGCCTACCCCATGCAGGGCTACTCCAACGCCCCGCCCCCCGGCTCCCGCTCCGCTGGCCACTGGAGCCACGGCATGCACCCGCAGAACCTGCCCCCTCAGCAACACTCCCGCCGCAGCCACAATAGCAGCAGCAGCAGCAGCAGCGGCATCGGTAGCGGCGGTGGAGCTGGGGACCGCCGGAGCGAGTCCTCATCCTCCTCCCACATCCTGGGAATAGCCCTGGGGCTGGGGAGAGATGGGAGGGAGGTGCACCACTCATCCCGCTCCTCTGCCTCCTCCTCGTCCTCCTCCTCCTCTTCTTCCTCCCACCACCAGCGCCACCACCTGCCCCAGCACTACCACCACCAGAGCACGCCGCAGCTGTACCGCGAGCGCGAGCGGGATCGGGATCGGGATCGAGATAGGGAGCGGGAGAAGGAGAGGGAGCGGGAGTGGGCCGGAGTGCGGGGCTCCGGCGGCGACCTGGCCCACCCACACCCCCTGCCCTTCTCCCATCACCTGCCCTCACGCTCCTCCTCTCAGTCCCTGGCCATGCTACCTCCCCCGCCGCCTGCCCCTCCCTCCATCTCCGGCCCATCCTCCTCCTCCTCTTCCTCCTCCTCATCGCAGGGGGGGATCTACAGCGGCGGTGGGCTGGGTGTGCGCGGTGCCCCCGGCCTGATGGCCCTGAGGAACAGCCCCCAGCCTCTGAGGAGGACGGCGTCCGGCGGGGGGCCCGGAGGGGCCGGGGGCAGCGACAGCGTCCTGAGCCGAAGCACCTCAGTCACTTCACACATCTCTAACGGCTCCCACCTCTCCTACTCTTAGACGGCAGGAGCTAGCGTGAAGGGGGGGAGTGATTTAGGAAGGTAGCTATCACAGGTTGCATCTCAATACTCTCAGCTTGCCGCCTTGCCTTGCGTCCCTTCTCGGACTGATCTCGGCTCTCAGCTGGTATGCAGAGGATTCAGGGATATCACCCGTCCCTCTGTACGCACAGAAAGAGATCAGCCAACATCAGAGGCAAGGAGAGGACAAACTGACATTATTGAGCTGCTCCCTGCTTCTTTAGACTCAGGGTGGGTAGAGCAGTTTTCTCCCATTCTCACAGGTGTAAAAGAGGGAGGGAGGAATGTAACCACCTGTAATACCACTGGATTAAGGTGATATTAGATTTTAAAAAAAGAGTTTTGTGTTTAATGTTTTTATCTTTGTTACCGCCTGTATAAAAGTGAGACAGGAAGTGCGAAAGGAGGGATATTTTGCCTTTTTTTCCCTCCCAGAGCTGCAGAGAGAGGGGACAGCAGCCACGTCTTCTTCTATGATGTTCTATGCTGGAATGGAGAAAGAGAGAGGACAGGGGAAGGAAAAAAGGAAAAGGATGGGGGGGGGGGTTGCATTGTTTATGTACGTGTATGTAGCCTGTAGTGTCCAGATATATCTAGCAAGCACTCGCGACTTCTGCTCCAGAGGAAAAAAAAGGGGAGAATGACAAAAGATGGGTAACTTTGGTCTCCAGCCTGCTGGGGATCGGAAAACACTTTTTATTGATTTACAACTGTTGATGTTTTGTTGAATTTTTTTTGTATTTAGTGTATAAAAAGAACAAACACAAAAACAAGTCGCTTGGAACGTCACCAATGCCTTTAAGGAGTTCTTAAAGGGATGTCGTGCCATCAAAATTTTTATTTGATGACTGCAAGATGATTTAAAAACAGAATACAAATACACAGAATGTTTGTAAAGGCAAGAGACTTTTTTCTTCTAACCATGCAGCTGGGATGAGGAGAAACATTTGAGTGGACATGTACAAATACAAAAGAGAAGAAAAAAAAAAGCTTTCCGGCATCCATGACATATTGAGTATCTAAACAACATAGGTGTCTACGGGAGTCCCTCCAATGCATGAGATAGATGTACAAAAAAAGACATTTGTAAAACATGACCAAACACATTTGAAATGTACCGTACCTGTCCAAGTTTCACTGGCATTCAAGATCATGTGTCCCACATTTTTGATCTTTACTGTACATATTTATGGGAATATTAGAAAAACAAAAACAAGTCATTGGTTTTATAGAGTAACAAAGATAATGATAGTAATTTTGATATATTCAAATGAGTATTGAATTCAAGATTTAGAGCGACGACTCCGACTGCATTTTCTATAGGTGTCAATATTACCATAACTAATCCTGATGTAATTGTTGTTGTAATCATGTTCACATTTTTCTTGCGAGAAGAAAAGGGCCCACTTTTGACTGTAAAAAAAAAGAAAATAGATGATAAAAAAAACTGTTGCATTGTCAGGTATGGTGTGTGTTCAAGGTATTAATGATTATTAATAAGGGATTATTAATAATTGTTAAGGATTTATGTATGTGTGTCGAGCGTTAAAGTCTGGTTATATTGCCACTTTTTTTTTTAGACAAGAACAATTGAATTTTGAAACACCCCCACTGTTCACGTAAACTCTGACCTCCTCATTGAAGAAAAGAAGAGATTTAAAAATTGGGCACTGGAATGTAAAATGCCTTTTTTAAATGTATTTGTTTTAAGGTTATAAGTAAGTTTCCACACAGAACCTCTTG
>JAVQJD010035940.1:0-14335 GCA_036023655.1 Nannoperca australis
TATTGAGTTGCAACTCAACTCTAAACCACCCTTCTAATCAGAAACACATCCAGGCCAAAATGTCATGGCCAACTACATCCAAACAGGTCTGGGAAGGTCAACTGGTGGATTTTTTTAAAGTCAGGCACCAAACTAAATAGGTTTGTGTCGGTGTAATGCAGATTTAAGTGTGCCTACACCAATCCTCACACCATAGTGGAATGAAGGGATTAGACGAATTACCAAGCACCATTCACAAAACACTGAGGGGGGGATTTTCTGTTTCAGTCAATGCAGACTGCTCCTGAACCCTGGTCAAGCAACATCATGTGCGCCATTATATCCAGGCCATAGTTCCCCTGGTTATATTTCAAACAAAGCCTTTCTCAGACATCATCCACTATTAATGACAAAACACATGTTCACATTTTCCACCTGGAAGATGTAAAATGTAAAAGAAATAACATAACACTAGTGAAAAACTGGCAGAAATAGATACAATCATTAATTAAATGTAATCATTTTTAATCTGATTCATGCATACAGAAAACCAACACCAACATCCTTATATATATATAAATAGAATTCAATCTAACCTGGTCGACTTCAAACAGGTTTTCAAGCCTCTCTGGATAAGATGAGGTTTCTATGCAGAGCCTTTTCAGAGGAAGTCCTTCCCTTCTTCTTTCCTTCTCTCTTACATACAAATACTCAGTGTGCTTGGAGCAGAGGGACAGAAAGGGGAAGCTCTCTAAAATGGCTGACACTCGGCAGCAGAGAACAACACTGGGAGGCAGTGCACACCATTAGGCTCAGGCAATTCCTCCAACCCTGTGATAAATAAGCTTCCACCGCATATTTAGTCCATAGATAATTGGTATTCTACAAAACTAGTGAGCAGCTTACAGGATTATGCCTGTTAAAAGGATGTTTTTTATTCACCAAGTAAAAAAAAAAAGGGCATTATGGTGAGGTGAACTGGGTTTTAGGAGAAGTGTAGAAAAATTAGGCAGACTGTTCTTCATTGCCATGTTAGTCTGGCAAACAATTAACAACAGTGCCCTCCTGCCTTGCTCCCATGACAGTTTGAGGCCTAAATTAAACTTGCTGTGCTGTCAGTTTACCATCTGTTAATTCCTCTGGGGACTACCCTCTGCACTGCTCCCTCTCTCTCCCATCCTGCCTTGGATCCCTCACCAGGCCTGCCATCTTGACAGCACAGGCCAGGGGCAGCCACAAAAACTGAATCCTCTTTTGATCTTGACAAAAGAAAGCAGGTTTTCTCAGCCAGTATACTAGTAATACACAATGAGCTTACACTTGACCTGTGCCCCCCTAATGTCTGTGTCCAGACATCCACACAGTTAGCAGAGGCAGTCTGTTGTACTGTACCATGCTATGCTCTCCTTCTAAGCTCCACTCCTCTGCTGTTGGGTGACAAATAGTCTTTCCCCTCCCCCAGTCTGTCAGACAAACCTGTATTATTACTCAGGCACGGATCACACACAGTGGCTGGTGCCTTATCAAGTAGTATATGTGAAAGAATGAAAATTAGGCTTACCTCTGTAGATGCATGGCTAAAAACTCTGTGTGATATGTCAATGCTTATTAAAACATGGAGGACAGCCCTGTCAGCCCTCACCCTGCTGCTCAGAGCACAGCCACGGCTCTCCAAGCTGTCCGACTCACTGCTCTGATAAAAGGCGTGCCGAGACTGGCTATGCATAGCTGACAAAATGTAAGGCAGCTGCTGATTGGCTAGTGCATTTCCTGGCTGCTTGTCTTTTGTTTAGCACAGGCAAGCTGGAACGCAGTGCTCAGGGCAAGAGAAGCTAGGCCCAGATCAAAATAATCCGCCACTGCACACCTAGTTGTGCCGTCTACCAAAACGACTGCACACAGCTGTTGGTGTCTCATAAACTTGCTATAAAGTAGGCCTTTAGTGAAGCTATGGAGGGTAGCCAACAGATATGAGCACAAAGAACAGGCCTGTGGCTGTATTCTTAAGGAAAACTTGTCTCACTAGTTCCCACCCTAAAGTAAACCAACCCTAAAGATAAAAACTACTATATAAATAAAAGCAATGAATAAACAGGCATTAGATGAAATGTACTCTGTTTCTTTGACCTATTTCTAACAACAATGCTAGAAATGCAGACCAAATAACAGTGCTGTGTGATTTACGTGAAAATGTCCTTTGAACTAGTGTTGCCATGTGTTAATAATGCGGTTCTAGACAGGCCAAGGTTAGACATTATAAAGAAACTGACTTTCAGTTTCTGGTCTATCATTCCACCATGGAGCATTCAACAGATTCAACAAGATGTTCACAAGACTTTCAATGACATACAAAACCATGTATGGTACCTCACAATACATTATAAGCATAGTTCTCCTGCATTTATCGCAAGTTGGCCATTTAAGTAGCTTCTTGTTTTCTTTATTTTGACTAATGTAAATCTTAAGAGATACATGAGCTTATGTCAACGCTATTAAAAACATATTAGGACAATTCAGAACTTTGCTTTTGAAAATGTATTTCTCATAAATTGAACAATATTGTTTTCCCAATACCTAATCTGAATTTTATTTTCACTTCCACCATGTTGTTATGCAAATTAGCTATTAAACATAAACCCTGTCTCCATTTGACAGACAGAAGTACATTTTCTTACATATCCAGTATTAGAAATTATTTGTGATATTAGTTACACACTTTGCATATGCACGTATGCAATGTGTGCGCAGCTCCCACACACGCATTCTGTATGAACCAGAGAGCTATGAGCACAGAAACGGCTAGCAGCAGAGAGGGATTTAGCGTCTTGCTAAAAAGGCGGACATGTATTCTGAATGTCTGAGGGCGTGAACCAAAGATGAACAGATAATTACTATTTTTATAACTATAACTTTGAGGGCTAATTCATGCATTATTAAAGATTAATGTTTATAATTAATATATTTTAAAAAGTTTGTGCTTATAGCAAGTGCTTATTTAGCTATGGAAGGGGGGCACAGGGGCAAAAATTTGTTGTAGAACTGAACTGGACTGACCTCACATTCCCCCCACTTTCTATGCACTGTGTATGTATGTACCTTGTCACCCTCAAGTGCAAACCACACACAGTGCCAACAAAGCAGGCTACAAAGTGTATCTTAATCACATTCCCCAAACCAGTAATCCTATGCTACATACTACCTTTAGAAATATGCCATATGTAAGCACAATGTCAACAGGACATAATAAATGTTTTTCAACTAGATTTCGTAGTCCCTCTACAACAAGACCTTAATAATTTTGAATTGGCAATCTGTGAACGTGGTGTTGTCTAGAAGCCTTCCTTCTAGACATCACTGCCAGTACAGATAAATACAGTTTGCGCACTGACCTTAATGCATATTCAGTCTCTTTGGCAGAAAGGTAAACTAAAAATCAAATGTTTTAATTGGTGGGAAATAGCCTTGGAAAAACTCAGTGTGGGATGTGTCAGCAAAGTAAGTATACCACATGTATTCAGCCCACATGGCATTGTAGCATACAATGTAAAAAAAAAAAATTATGCTAGTCTTATTTGGTTTAGCTAGTCTCTCTGCTAGTTTAATAAATTACAAAGGCATGCCTAATACAGATTGTGTGTAATTGAGACAGAATAAACTGTGAATAACGTTGAGTTTCCTACATTCAACTATAGTTATTTCATGAAAGTGGAAGATTTTAGTCCATCGCATTATTAACTTGTAGTTAATATAACTATAGTTAATTAGCTAGTATGTTAGCAAGTTAACAAATTAGCCATGAGCTTCTGTCCATATGGAACAACTCCTTGAAAACACTTCACCTGTCCATTTACTATAGGTTTTAACTTTAAAACATAATTACTCTAGTAACACGTCTTGGCTATATATTATAATAGTCTGTCACCTTTGTCAGTCTCGTCGATGACGACCTGAGAGTTTTACAACGGGCCGACTAGTAACACGCCCTGCGGTCCCCAAGATGGCGCCCGAGCTAGATTTTCACTGCTCAGGCCAGATCTTGAATAGCCATTTAGTCATCCTTGGATTCAAGGCCTCGAATAAAATACATGTAAAAGTGGTTTAGAATACTTTTTTCATCTTTTTAATTTTATCAATACATACACCTTTATTTGTATTTATTTTTTACGAAAAGCCCTAACATTTTTCTGAAATATTTATAAAGTTAACCTGGATATAATTATTTATAGCAAAAAAAAAATCAAAGGGCCTATGCTTTACTGACTTGTGGTTTCTGATGTAGCCTAATAATTCTGTAAAGGTTAAAAAAACATTATCTTAATGTAGCCATTTAGGGCATTTTAAAAGAGAAATGGCAAATGGTTTTTCATTTGCCACAATCAAACTAAAGATTATATTCCCCAGATCAGAATCAGACTGATTACTGAAAAGAAAAAAATGGCCACTTGTTTTCATGTCGTTAGGTCTATATTGCTGTCTGCACTGTGTTTTAGTGACTTGATTTGATTAGTCTTATAGCAGAGTGGACACTACAGCAGAGAAGCCAAAGGAAACAATCATTTTCCTATTAATTGAACTACATTCCTGCACTACATACACAATTGATAAGACACTCATGTTTTATTGAAGTTTAAACTTGTAAACATTTTTAAACACACAATATCATAGAACGTGCACTGCTTGTTAACCTGCCAGTGATTAAATATTTGTTCAATTTTATAAGTAGCTTGGAAATTAAATCAAAAAAATCGTACCTCTCCATCTATTTCTTTTCATCTCAATGAGTTAGAACTTGTGTTATTACTGATTGTGGATATGCAAAATGTTTTTTGTGCTTTATTGCATCTGCATAGTGTTGAGAAGTTGGGGGATGGGAATGCGTTTGGAGCAAAGAAAGGCAGGCTGTTAGCTGTTTGCAGGTAAACCAATCTGAATACATTAATGATTATGGGGCTATCTCCTGTCCTTTCAAACTGTTATCTCCTGTCCTTTCAAAGTAGAGAGGCCGAGTGGGGAGGGGGGAGGGGATAAAGTGTCTCACACTCACTGAGGGGGGAGGTCAGTTTGCCATGTTTTGTGGGGGAAGGGGCACAAACAGAGGGCCACTGGGCCCCTCTTTGGGTCTCCATGGAATGTAATTGAGGCTCTCTCACTCAGACATACAAACAGACCAAAAACAAACGCAACAAAATATGCACAAGGCGTTTTATTTTTGATGATTTCATCATGTCATGGACCTGGAATCCTCTAACATTAGCAAGCAATCTGCATAGATCTGGATTGATCTATATGCTATCATGTTTGCATCAATATGATAGTATGAATTACTTAATATCCTTAATATATACTTAATATATAGATTAGGTTGTGTGACACTTCAAGGAGTATCCTATGTCTTGCCAACAATAGCAAAGTCTGAAAGTCAAACTTTACTGCTTTCTGAGCAGCTATGCTAAAATAAACTGTGTGGATATTTCCATCCTGCATACACCCTTAAACTTTTTCCACCTCAAAGGTTTTCACAAAAGGGCATTTTAACAATCTTCGCATATTTTCTCTCTTCACTCCCGTATCCTGCTACACTTCCTCCATCTTTGGCCCTCACTCCCTGCTCTGTAGTAAAAATCATAAACTAGTATGCCCGAGAGATTACCATGGAGACAGTTTCTTCCATCCTCTTTGGCTCAGGAACCATGGTGGCTCCAAACTCACTCCAATTGATATAACTGACACTGGACCCTGAATCTATGAGATAGCTGCACATGCCAACATAAATCATGTTTGCAAATTAATATTTGGCAATTATATTTATTCCTGCTTAATTCAGGCCACATTACATATCATAGATGATCCCATCAAAGTGAATGCCAGCTTTCTACACTGTGTTTCATCACAGCCCTCTTACCATGTGTACATGTTTCGCTTAAACAAATTCCAAATGCCCACTTTGTGTTCTGTTCAATATTTAAAAACAATCTTTACATTTTGTGGAATACATTTTTGTAATTATATGTACTTTGAATAACATAATTATGTAATACTCGATGGGTATGATAAGTCATTTGCATAAAGCAGATTTTCTGCCGGCCTATAAATACATTTTTAAATCTCCCCTAATAATATCAGTGACTGCTGCTCATATGGGCATTAGTGTACGTGTAGTTCATTTGCAGAACGTGTCAAGCGGTTTGGTGCGGCATGAAAAGGAAAGTTACTACATTACCCAGAAGCCCTGTCGCTCCGCGACAAGCTGGCTCCCTCCGCTCTGGGAGTGTTTCGCATTTAAACAAACACGATCCTGCCGAAGATGGCGGAGAGTTTGTAGAGGCGTAAAAGAAACTGCTCTACTCAATGAAACCGTCGAAACCGGTGAGTTTTCTGCAGCTGGGTTATGATTCGGTTAAACCCAAGTTTTGAACTAATGCTAGTGTGCGTTTGAACGCGCAAATTTGTCACAGAGACAGTTGGTGTTTCTCCGCTTCCGAGCAGGCTGTGGTTTTTTTAAGCTACCGTGATACAATGAACCACCTTATCACTGTCTATTTGTTATGGAATGTTTGTTATGATATTATTGGCTCGAAATTACAAATAACATACCAATTTACGTTAATCTTGGCTTGGTAATGTGCCATTATTATCGGGTGCGGTGTTTGTCGGTGTTTCCATTATCCGCTAGCTACAAAGTTTACGAGACACAGGCTCTCCGGTTCGCTCGGGTGCAATAGCCTAGCTGTTAATACTCCACACTGCTTATGAGTGGACTCGTTTGTGTTCCACAGCGTTAATGTTAACTTTGCAGCCCCACTGGCCTGTGGTCATTGTCCACAACACAGATGAATATGTTTGGGCACTAAATATATTATTATTTTATTTATTTATTTATTTTTTTACCTGGCTGCTTTACAGTTTCGGTACAAATGGGGCTGCAGTCTGTGCACAGCTAACGTTTGTTACACCGTAGTAGTTGTATTGGATAACAGAATAAAAAGGAAATAGTTTATTGCTAATTTGTTACGGTTGTCTAGCCTCCACCATGAATGTACGGAAGGGTAAGAACACACTTAAACACGGTATATTAGTGCACCTACATTTTCTTTGAGGAATAGTTTTCTTGCCTTTTAATTTGACATCTGACACAAAATGCAGCACCGTCAAATAAAAATAGCATAAAGACAATTTAGCTGGTCATATGCAATTACATTTTTTTCTTGGTGGTTGTTAAATGTATGACGTTAAGCCACTGTTGACCAGTACACCACTGTCCTCCACTGCTGACAACCAAGTTTGAAGTGACCAACTCAGCATGGCTGCTCTGGAGAATCCACAGCATCTGTTATTTATTTGGTTGCAGGGAGATTGTGATTGTAATGGTTTATATAATGGCCAATCACACAATGATAAATGTTGCTTTTCACCGCGAGATAAATCATATTGAGGTGCATGTGTGTGAGAGAGACAGACAGACAGACAGACAGGCAGAGGGAGATAAATGTGTTTCAGTGCAGGGGGAGGATGAACACTTTCAGGGTTCAGTTAGAGTCCATATTTGCTTTCTCTGTGCTCAACAAGGTGTATGCTGAGCACTCAGTTTTTTGAGGTGGTAAGAGAACATTCTTAGAGAGCATGCTCATGTGTAGGCAGACAATGAAGAGGTAGGTTAGTCATTCCACTGAAACGGTTGAGTTCTAGGTGTGCTGTCGCTCTCTTTGCCTGGGGCCATCCCTGCCAATACTTGCAGGTATTTACAGCTCAAAGCTTATTTCCACGAGAGTTTCTGAAATCATCTAGGTATTTTTGTTAGGTTATATACATCTAGCTCCTAGGTTGTTACAGGATTGTTCCTGCTCATATGATTTCATGCAGGCTACTCATTAAATAGACTGCAATATCTCGATAACATGGGCATTAAATGGCGTGCAGCTTGGAATGAATGGTGCTGCTGGCAGTCTTCAGATGTCAGATGAGCTAACTTGTCTTTATTTTGAGTCTGGTGGAATGCCATTACTCAAGCCCACATATGTGGTATTTTTGTAAGTGGCGGAATGACCACTGTGGGAACCTGTCCAATGAAGTGCTTCTGCTCATATTCTTGGCGAAAGGAGCCCCCTGTCCCCCATCCTCTGTCCCTTTATCTTCCACTTTCTTTCTCCCTCACACAGGGTGTCAGGCTGCGTTAACAATGAATCAATCTTTGGGGGGATTCTTTGACTGCAGATGGGGTGAAGAAGTGACTGGGATGCATGGCTTTCGCTCTTTGTCTGCCGGCCCCTGTGCTCTCAATAATTCATTAACTTATCACTTTTTCTCATGGGAGGACTGGGAGAAGTCTCTGCAGTGGCACATTCTGTGGTCACATCAAATCACCTTATTGATAATCAAATACATTTAGTGGCATTGCTGCTATTTACTCATTATTCATAGAGGTTACTTTTGATGTTGAATACTTTGGCATCCTGTCACCAATACAATACAATTGTAATATATTTTGGTGAGATAGGTACCAAACAGACGTGGTAAACTACTCAGTCAATTGTGATTCTATGTATTCATTCTGGTTCTCCTTTTGAGTGCTTTATTGTAAACCCTGTACATATGTGTATTTGTAGGTGTACATGAAAGCACAAGAGGTTTCAAACTACACTTTCTGGAGTCAGTATGCTGACTCAAAATTCATGTTTCTCAATGAAGTTCTTAAAAAATATGCATCTGCGTTCAAAATGTACTGTTTTAAATAATTCAAAACTTTGAGACAACAATTCTCAAAAATACATACTACTTTCTTTTTGTTTCATGATATATCTTTTTAATGTTATTTTGTAAATATTTCTTCTTTCACTTCTTAATACTGGCTGGTATCATAGAAAGGGAAGACAAATAATTTCTGTTAACTGTCTCATCTCAGTCTTTGTCAGACTGCATCTTTGCGTCACTGATGTCTGAATAGATGGCATTCTTTTATGGTTTCGTCAGCCTGTGTGCCTTAATAGAGACAGAGAGACCTGATTATAAGTTTCATTTAGAGTAGCTGCCAATCGGCCATGTGGTGTGTATTCAGTTTAAGATTAATAGACGTGTGGATGAGCAGTAGCTCTGAGAGGACTCTTGGTGACACACAGAGCTGAAAGGGAAGCCTGATTGTTTCCCCTAACTGAAATATGATACCTTGGTCTTTGTACCTTTTTTGCAGCAGTGCAGGTAGTGAAGGGTTAGTCAGGGAAAACACAAGAGTTGCTGTCTCTGACTGATAACTTGCAACTAGTACTTGGGTAAATGGGATTTACCATGTCCTGTTTCCAAGTATTTGTTAAGTATTCATCAGTTGTACAGGATTCTCTAAAGCTTTTTCATTTAGATTTGACTCCAACTTGTGATTGGAGGCTGTTTTACCATCAGGGTTTAAGAATACAAATGTTGCGTAAAACATCCTGTTTAGTCTCCACATCTCAAGGTCACTTGTGCAGTGAGGGTTATGTGTGTTTGTTAAAGTGCACCTACCACACACTGCTGTGCTGGTGTGGTAGTACTCAACAGGTAGGTTGGCTTTTTCTGCCTAACTCTGTAGAGCTAAATATAGAAAACTCTGCTCAACAAGACAGTCGTGTTTCCACTGCTAAAATATTTACAGCTACTTCGCCCCAAACAAGTGAGAGTAAGAATCTGAGACGAGAGCTGCTGCAGCCAGATTTGTATTCTCTATTCAGAGGAAGCCAGACAGCCAGCCCGCAGAGTCCCAAGTCAACCGGTGCAGTTTGCACTCTGACTCTGTTTGAAGTCGCATCTCATTCATCCCTTCAGTCCCCTCTTCTTCAACTCTGAGGTAATACCCAAGTGTTAGGCTAGCCGAGCCATATGTGAGCCATGCACACACTTCTACAAGCCAAACGGGCAGCCTGAAGCAATCATTGCACCCATTTCCAGTTTATAACCAGCAAGGATTTGGAACAGTTGACTTTCTGTAGTCCTCGTTGATTGGACGGAGGCAAGAGTTTATTAGGGAAGGGGGTGCCAAGAGCTTTGTCCCCCCACTCCCCTCCTTGCCCTTCCTCTTTAACTTCAACTCCCCCTTTAACTTTCGCTCCCCCAGCTGAAGAATGCTCATAAAACGGGTTCACCTGAACAAGCCAGTGGGAGGGTAGCTCCCTGGCCTAGTTTTGTTACCATTGTAAAATGTTAGCAAGACCATGTTTGTGTTTTGTTTAGGGCCCCCTTTTATAAAAAAAATGCTTTGGGGGAGAGACTGCAAGGGTGAAAAAAAGCTTGGTTTGTGAGATAACTACTACCAGATGCTGTCTCTCTGTTATTCAGCACGAGGAGAAGGAGACAGAGAGGCTTCTAAAGAGGGGAAGAGAAAAAAACACACTGTCATGTCTGGATAAACTTCTCAACTGCTACATGGACACTGTCCATCTTCTCCCAGTCTCCAATTTTCTTGTTCCATGTATACTCGGCCTCCATCAAATACTTTCTTCAATTAAAAAATTGAAAAAGGTGTGTTTCCACAGGCCGAATAGTTAGTTTGTGACAAATACAACAAGAAGCTTTGGCCGCACAGGTTCTCTCAATACTCCACCCCCTGCAATCCCCCCTGTATCAAATGGTTCGTTGCATTTATTTCCTTTTGTTTACACCTTGTTCCCCCTTCTCGCGGCACATCTTCAAGATGAAACACTTTGATGTCGGACTTATGTGGCTGGCAGTAGGGTGAGGTTTCTGTCTGTCTGGATTGAGAGGCAGCTGTGGCTGCAGTTGCGAGTTGTAAGAGGATATGTGTGCGCGTATGTGGCCGCGCAAGCAGGGAGTGTGAGGGCACAGAGCGTCTCCTATCTTGTAATTCACCTGCAATTTAAAAGCTCCTTTTTAATTAAAATAAATTACCAGAAGCTGCACTGCAGTGTGCAGACATCTGCTCACAGCATTGTGCTAGACATCATCTTGATTTTCCACTAGTGATTTTAACTTTATTGCAGCCTTCAGTTTAAAGTCACGTTGTGAATGACAGACTTTCACTCCATCGTTAAAGGCTCCAGACTTACTACGGCATGTCAACACTGGCAATGCTTGTGTCACATAATTTATTACTATCCCTTTTTTCAACTCCACTCATTTTTTTAAATTGGTTTGATCCCCCCCCCCCCTCCTTTCTGGATGAAGTGGAAAATGTTATTTTCACCATTACTGCTCTTCACTCTGCTTGGTGATGTCACCCATGTGTATGTGGCTTGTCGTTAAGGCAACACTCCAATCAAAAGGTTGCTGCTCTGGAGCTTACCGTTGTCCCCAGAATAGCTGAGCCTTGAACACTTGCCCCCTGACATTGCCACATCACATCAAGCTTTGCACCAATGCAGTACTCTATATACCAAAGAACACTCACAAAAGCTGTATTTTATATGGAGGTGGCTCTACCTTTGGAAAGAGATCCCCATGTTTCCAATGGCCTTGTTTCTTGTGCTTCTCATACAGTCTCATCTAATGCCACACTGGCACAAGTGATTCTATGACTGTACTATGACTAAAATAGGCAAAGTAAAGATCCCTGTTCAATTAGCACCATCATAACAGTCTATATGACGCTAATACTACCCTGTTCTATGTGGACAGCCTTGAAATTGGACAAAAGTTAAACTTTATTTAGAGGAATTTATGAGTTTGGTTTTAAGTGGAGACGGCAGAGCTTTGACAGTTGTGGGGGCCAAAAACACAGTCAGTGGGGCAGATCAGAATAAGTGTGTATTGGCGCAATGCGGATAAAGTCAACCCACATGGTTTTGTAAGCTTCAATACATTTCCTTTGACAGACAAGCAAATATAGTGATATACTCTGACTGTCTTAATATAGTAATAAGACAGACAGTACAGGATACAAGGTTCACAGTTTAATATTTTTAACATTATTTAAATAACAACCGACTAGAAGATTCCTTACTCATTCTCCAGTAGACATAAATTGTGCAAAACATTTGTCTTTAAGTTTTGCAATTTCTTAGTCTTTCAGATGTAAGGTGTTCTTTTTTTATCTATATAAAACTTAACTGCAGAAAAAAATGGTTTCAGGGCCCGTCCAAATGCATGTTTCATATAATAAATATATTTACGGTGTTACGTTTACAGCCTGCATCCTGTATTATTTGCTTCACAGATAAGCAGGATATAGCTCATGTGCAAATTTCTTACTAAAGCAAGTCCGTCCTCGTGGTGAACTTCACACATGAGCTTGCTTGAGGCATGGTACTCTACAGTGCATTCTTTTTTTTCTTTATTGCACATGTCACACATTGACATTAAAATTATTCATATTGCAATTCAAAGAAATAAACCAGAGGGGCTGCTACAATCCTTTAAGAAATAGAAAACCGTATTTTCCTTGTCTTGCAGATGTGATTGTGTAAATACTTTGATTTACTAGATTCGGTTTAATGAAATTTTGTCGTATAATTTTACTACAAATACTCTCAGGGAAATGTGTTCATAGTTTCACAACAATGCTAACAACACGTGCCAACATGTTACTGTTAAGGTATTATACTTGGCGTTGGATGTGTCTTACAGGGACCCATTCTGAGCTCCTCTGACTTATTTAGTTTTGTAGTAATTCAAGATTTTGGCCTCCACAATTAAACTTGATCGACATATTATTATTACAGTCAGCCAAACTCTATTTGTATAACACCATTCATAAAGGTTTTGCAGTTCAAAGTGCTTCACAGATGATGATGATTTCATTGTTCGGCCCTATGTTTTACTCATCAAAACACAAGTAACATACAACAAGCGGCCATAAGGTTGCACAGTAATACAGTATTAACAAAAACCAGTAGAAACTGATGTTTCTACTAGTTTGAATGTATTGTATTTGATAATGTACTAAGATCATTGGTTCCTTGATCTAATGCTCTTCTGATTTTGCCATGGGCAGCGATGTACCTGCTTATAGCACTTGCGATCCATTACCAGCCCTTACAAGTCTGATGAGACGTCCTGTTGTTTTCAATCATGGTTCTATGCACTTGATGTAAAGCTCTTTTTTTGGAAGTCGCTTTGGATAAAAGCAGCCACGTTAGCAGCTTTATGAGGCAGTAAAAAGAAACCTTGTACAGGATCATTCTGATTTATTACAACCTGGATATTACAATCAGTAATAATAACACTGTTTATTGCCAAGTAGGTTTACACATACAAGGAATTTGTTTTTGTGCGTGGGTGCCAACAAGAGCATAGATATGTCCCAGAAATAATTTAAATAAAACCACTAAATAAAACAGTTACAATATTAATAAAAATAAGAGCTGTGCAAAGTGAGCAATGTAAATGTAAATACAATCTGGATTAAGGCTGTGCAACGTTCAGATTGGACAGAAGGAGAGTGAATATTCTTGTCTTGTGAGTGCATCCCCATGTCCAACACTTTGGATTACAGCCCTCGGGATCATTAGCACAGCTACTGCAGGAGTGTTTGCATTGGAAATCTATTAATCTGCTTTTCTCATATTGCTTTGTGGTGGCTGCCCCCCCACTCTTCTTTTGTTTCAGCAGTGGAATACTGTTACTGGTCAGTAACAGTACAGGAAGTAACTGAGAGCGTAACAGAGACTCACTTCCAGTAATGAGACTATAAATGACACTACCTGGTTTTCTTCCCCACATTCACCTCTTAATCACAGTTCTTCTCTAAAATCTCAGGATGATGATAGTAGCACTTTCTGCTATCGGCCAGATCTACAGTTTTAAAGACTTTGTCAGGAGATGGTGCTGTAAAAACACTGCTGCTATTTGACATGATGTATTTACTGGTAGGTGAGATGCGAACATATTGTCCATATTTGTTACGAGTGCAATTACAGGTTAATCATAGGCAGCAAAGACTTCTTAATGGATATGATGTCTATATTTACAAGGTAGTGTGGTGGAAATCTGGAAAATGAAAACCTTCTGAAACAACAAAGTATTTTGAGTATTTATTAAGCTCTCTGCGCAGAGAGGACCAACTGTTGTACACTCAACGAGTCTCTGACAACAGAGGGCACTGAGGAATGAAATTGTCTTGTATTTAAGCATGAGGTATCTTCCTGGTAGAGACTCAAGAGGAAAACCTCCTAAACAGTTATGAGGGAAAAACCTTTAAGTCTCACCGCACAATCTAAAACAAAAAATTAAACAAATTAATTCAAATCATTACATTACAAGTCAATTTGTATTTAACTTTCATCATCATCGTCATCATCAAGAAACGGAGGAACCCATCTAGGGTTCATATCTAAACCTAAAGTGTAGTCTTTGTTTTGTCTTCGAAGGAGAACATGTGTTGAGGAATGTTCTAACCACAATAAAGAAAACAATTATCATTGTTATTACAGATATT
>JAVQJD010035945.1:0-11674 GCA_036023655.1 Nannoperca australis
AGCGATGCACTTACTTATAGCACTTGTGATTCATCACCAGCCCTTACAAGTCTGATGAGACATCTTGTTGTTTTCGATCATGGTTCAATGCACTTTATGTAAAGCTCTTATTTGGAAGTTGCTTTGAATAAAAGCGTCTGCTAAATGCCTAAATATAAATGTAAATGTTAATATGAAGGGGGTAATGTGTGTCACTGGGTAATTTTCAGCCAAATGAGACAGGGTGAAACTGGAGATAACCTGGTGCGAAGCAGAGTAGGTGACACATGAATGTGTCTCCCCTCTCATAACTTCAGTCACATGCTGACTGCAGAATGAAAAGTGAGCTGGAGAAGGGCGTTCACAATGTAAAGGGGAGAGTCTCAGTTCCACCAATAACGTAGCAGAGGCTGACGAGCCTTTTCATAACACTTAGCCAGAGGATGAAGTTTGCATATTTTCATGCATTAATGAAAACAATGAATTGATCTCTTATAATGGTGTGAATCAACAGCTTGTCCAAGCAAATATCACGTCAACTTTGTTTTTTCTACAGCCAGGGAACGGTCGGAGTGGAAAATTCTATTTCTACTTTGTAATTCTACTTTGGGAAAAAATAGTCTATTTATGTATTTGATGGGACACTGACACATTTAACCTGGGCACTACTGTTGGTATAGAAGTTTTAAAGGGGAGTGCTACCCTTCTTAAGAACCTATTATTTCTTAATTAGGTGTCCCAAGTCAATGTTTGTGATCCACAACTACACATACCTGAAGACTGACTTCTTAACTTGTGTACAGAGTCCAAGAACTGCTCGTGTTCAGACAAGCAGCACCCATGTTTATGCACCAGTGATCCCGTAAATTCAAGACTTAGCACTCGTTTCCATCTCTTGAAGAAAAAGTGGTGCAGATTCAACAAATATTACCTGAACTTTACTCGCCCACAGAAGAACCTATGTGACATGTCAGAATGATTGACAATAATTGTTAATGTCCTGTGTATAGAAAATGACAATTTGGCCATTTGTCTTTAAAATTAGAACACACTGTTACTTTGCACTAATGGATGTAAATCCCATTTGATGACTTATTAAAACAAAAGTTGAGACACATAAGATAGGTATGCAGAGTTGAAATGTTGATCCATAGTGCCACCTGCTGAGGACATGATGTGAGACACGTCAGTCGACTGAAATTGATAGTGTTTTGCTGAATCCCAATACTAAAAGTATTCCCACCAATAGATAGTTCAGGATAGAACAGATGAAAGTCGACAAAAGTGCTGATCTGTTATTTGTTCCCCACAGATTTAAGTGTTTTTACAAGATATCAAGACGCTAAGAAAAAACATCGACATGATATGTTCAAAGTACACATCCAGACACATTTGGATAGTTATAAATGTTTTTTATGTATATGTCATTTTATATGCAAAGAGTTGTGTCCTCAAAAAATTACAGTATCAAAAATAAAAGTTTTTCAACCAAACCAAAAATAAATTAGAATACTGAAAACAATAAAACTAAGTTGCCACACAAACACATTATCATGGCCACATCCACTAAACTCTCAAACTTAATTTCCAAACAAGACCGCAGATAGACTGATGTTCCGTTCACAGCATTTTACCAAAAAAGTATAAATCTTGTTCATAAAAATGAAATCTTTGTAAACACGAGAAACACACCGGACATGTTCAACTAAGGAGCAAGGTTAGCAGTGTGCTCCGTCAAAAAGTACCTACTCCTTTCTGAATTTAACTGTTAGAAAACAACAACATACTTTTATAGGTCCACTCAACTTGAGGGTGTGCAGAATCCCTAAAGTCATGGATCATGTTATGAGGTAACAGTCCAAGGTGAGTAAAATGTGGTAAACATGAACCTGACAGTCAACTCCCAACCACACTGTCTATGATAAGTGCTGTTCCTTCTCCTTTGAAAACAGAACATGGCTTCATTGTGGATCATCAAGTTCGATCTCCGCTGACAGTCACTGCACGTGATCCCAGAGTCCTCATTATGACCCCAACACTGTCAACAGTGTTAATGCTTTGGAGGAGCACAGAACTGCAAATGAGGAATTGCTCCTCTTTGCCTGTAGCCCCTCTGTCATCATAATCTACTGTTGGAGAACATCACTCAGCGTTTGTCTCGTCTTTTGTCCATTTCCTTTCGAATTCGAGCCTGTAGAGCTGCTCTCATGGCTGGATCCAGGATGTTCTTCTCTGCAACACGTTCCACCACCTTCTCAGGCTTATCCTCCTTCAGAAACAGAAAGAACATGAGGGAATTAAGACCAAACCCAAGTAAAATAAATCAAAGAGCCAGAAACATCAGTCAAAGGGATATGCATTAACCTTGTGCACAAGGAAGGAGGTAATGCTACCAGAGTCCGCCTGATAGTCGAGCCAGAAGAGTTCAGTTCCATGGGTCTCCGTCTCTGTGCTCGACCCACTCTCATTCCACTCTTCAGCCTCGGCACCGGCCCCCGGCTCTGATCCATCTGGAAAATTAGCACACACATGCATATTCTCTTTCCTGGATTTACTGTTGGCAAAAAAAACATAACAACAAAATGCACCAAACTCACGTCTGCATCTGGGATGGTACACTTCAATATCAGGGCGACGGGGTCGTCTAGGGGTTGTGGTGTGCCTCCGCCGCTGAAGCTCTTTTGCTTGCTTCACCTCTTTATCATAGTCGTCTCTTGAAGACAAAAGAAATCAACATTTTGTTATTGCTTGGAAATGTACAATATACCATAGCTTTTTAGCCTCTCTCTGACCTTCTAACCGTGTTAGTTAAATAACAGCAATGAGGTAATATTGTTCTTGTTTTACTGTAGTTTGCATAAGGATAAGACACCCTCTCCCAATATAGATTTGTTTACACGAAGCAGTTATATGTTGTTTTGCCTCCAGTGTCCTCAACCAAAAGATAACTTTGGCCAATAGGCCTGTGCGACCATTCCTTATATTTTTACTTTGAGCGTAAAATAAAGTGTATTAGTCATTACCTGCCCTACCAACAAACCTTCTTTCACCATCAGATCAACTTCTATTTTTAAAAATAAGTGTGGTTGTAGCTCTAGATATTATGAATTACCTAGCGTTGCTAGCACCTAGCATTAGCTAACGGTATTTGAGGAAATCACCTAGCAATCTGGTTCCTCCGGATATGGTGCAGGAAGCCGTGGCTCATATCCAAACGACCACCAGGTTTGTCTTTCAGGTCATGCACTTCATCGTCTCTTAAAATATCCATGTCAACAAACCGTTTAAATACGTTGACAGAATTTGTGAGCTAATTACGCTAATGATTGCAACAAGTCTCAGTCAGATCCATAGACACTGACAAAAAGCTACATGCTAGCTAATGGTAAGTTGTTGTTCAATTGTAACACTCCCGGAGTTTACAAATGAATAACAAAATACACATTGCTTATAAAGAGAAAACGTATGAAACACTCCAAAACAGAAAACAGTCAGAAATTACAAAACATTCAATGAAAACATCAGGCTATGCTGTCAAAACCAGCAATTATGACAGTGACTTTTGCTTTGAGCAGCTCAATAATCGATTTTCTTGCATTAACTTCAAACTCCGGGCTAGGTTTTAGTCTGCTATCCGGTAGTTGCGACGTACAACCACCGCGAGTTTCGACGCGCACGGTGCTTGACCCATTCATTTCTTCCAAATAAAGTTGTACCTTCTCGGTTGTTTTGACATTAAACTTGGAAGTTAACTGCTGTGATGGTTTCCCTAAAGCGAGAAAGAGAGGCCGAGGTGGAAGATGAAGACAACGAAGACGGAGGTAAGTTTATTTACTTCTAACGTCGGTCCTACGTTTGGTTAGCTCGCAGCTAACGTTACTAGACGCCTGGTGAAAGTGCAATCGAGTTTGTTAACGGGTCGGCCCAGTCACACACAGGCGGGTCCACATGTATCGCTACTATGTAGTTTTATCTGGCTAAAACAAATGTACGGTCCTTCCTATTCGCTCTGTGTAACAAATCTATCATCTCCCAACAACCCCAAAACGCTAGGTTGTCTAGCGTGTTTAGCTAGCTTACGTTCAACCAATTGAACACATTCTGGATAGACTGTGATTGTTTTGTTTTCTTTCATGTTGCAGTGGCAGCCAAAATGTGCCGAGGACGTGTAGCAGAAGATCGGAGAAGCCGTCACTGCCCTTACCTTGACACCATAAACAGGCAAGAAAGTTGAATGTGCATAGCTAATGTAAGGGCTACATGCTAGTTAGCCCTGTCCTCTATAGCTCTACCACTGACTCCCAGTTTGTCTGTTTATCCATCAGGAGCGTGCTGGACTTTGACTTTGAGAAACTCTGCTCCATCTCTCTCTCCCACATCAATGTCTATGCTTGCCTTATATGTGGGAAGTACTTTCAAGGTATGTGAAATTATCTGACATTTAACCACGGATGAAACACCTCGTTGTGCTTGGACTGATTTACTCATGTATGCTTGCTTCCTTGTAGGTAGAGGTCTGAAGTCCCACGCTTACACTCACAGTGTGCAGTTTACCCATCATGTGTTCCTGAATCTGCACACTCTCAAGTTTTACTGTCTGCCAGACAACTACGAGATCATTGACTCTTCATTAGAAGACATCACAGTGAGTAAAGTCATGGTGTTACAGGCTGATGTTCTCATTATGCTTTTGGTAGCAAACGTTGAATTCATTTTTTTGTTTAAAAAAGCAAACTTAAATCCCACACTGAATGTTGCTACGGGTAGAACTGAGAAGTAAATAATCATAATATTGACATAGTGTTATAAATATATCTACATTCTGGAGTCTGCTTGTTGTTTATCAGAGAATCACTTTGATGTAATCTGATCCAGGTCTCAAAGATTGCATCATACAATATTCCGATTTGCTTTTGTCTCAGACTACATCATGCACTGACTACATAAGTAAAGTATTGTTTTAGAGCCCCAAGGCCTATATTCAAAGTATCGCATTGTAAATACTGACTTACACTTTCTCGCTTTCTCTACAGTATGTGCTGAAGCCAACTTTCACCAAGCAGCACATTTCAGGGCTGGACAAGCAGGGTAAACTGTACCGAGCCTACGATGGTACGACCTACCTGCCAGGCATTGTAGGGCTCAACAACATCAAAGCCAATGATTACGCCAATGTGGTGTTACAGGTATGAATAAGTGACACAGTAGACCTTATCTGGATTTGGTAATAAAGATTTTAAGTACGCCCCCTAACGTTTCAAATGTGCCTCTTCTTCATAGGCCTTTTCCAATGTTCCACCTTTGCGGAACTACTTCCTGGAGGAGGAAAACTACAGGGCAATCCGCAGGCCACCGGGTGACATCATGTTCCTCTTGGTGCAGAGGTTTGGTGAGCTGATGCGCAAACTTTGGAATCCCAGAAACTTCAAGGCCCACGTGTCTCCGCATGAGATGCTGCAGGCTGTGGTGCTGTGCAGCAAGAAGAACTTCCAAATTACCAAGCAAGGTAATGCTTTACTTGCCAGAAACTGTAGTACTGTACTATACTACGTACTGCAGATCTCACATTGGCTTTTAACACATGCTGCCCAATGGAGACTAGGTTGTGATGCTGACGATTTTCTGTTCTGCAGGAGATGCTGTGGACTTCATGACGTGGTTCTTGAATGCTTTGCATGGAGCTCTTGGAGGCACAAAGAAAAAACCATGTGAGCAGGAGGAGAAGCAGTTGTTAGGTCATGATGTGTGCAAATAAAGTCTATAATGTGATATTCAGATGGGTATTTGGCACATTAATGGTAAATATGTCAGCGCCAAAGAAGAAAACATGGATAGCTTTATATGAAATGTGAATATTTATTTTTTTCTTTCTAAAGGATGCATTTATTTTAGTTGTGATTTCGAGCATTTAAAATGTGTCATATTATTGCAAATTAACCTCTCTCCTGCCCTCATAGCGATCATTACAAAAGCATTTCAAGGCTCCATGCGGATCTTCTCCAAGAAACTTCCACACCCAGATTTAGTGAGTTTCCTGCTTGTGTTATGAGATCATTAATTGATATTCGGAATATGAATAATTTCACCAATAGAATAGTTCAGGTTTATTCATAAATATGTGACCAAAGTGTTTTGTAGATAGTGGTACATAAAAAAAAAAGCTTATTTTCCATCTGAATGTTCTTGTCAAAATTAAAGTTAAGTCAAAGCTGATTTTTGGCATATTTCTTATTATACATTACTTAAAACAATCTCTGATTAAGCTTGCATTAAGTTTCTCTGAGACAATGTTAAATTCTTGCAACTAAATAGTCTAAAGTGACCGAGGAGGTCATGTTCAGATACAAGGCAAAGGGCAGAAAGAACAAGCTCAATTTCCACATGCCCTCTAGTCTAACTCTATCAGTCAAGTCATGGTTTACTCTGTGTGCTGTTTTTGTTGAATACCTGGGAAAACACAATTTAATGTTATTTATGTCCTAGCTACCAGAGGAGAAAGAAGCATTGCTCGTGACGGAGGAGTACCAGGAGCAGATGTCTGAGTCCACCTTCCTGTTTCTGACACTTGACCTCCCAACAGCTCCACTGTACAAGGATGAGAAGGAGCAGCTTATTATCCCCCAGGTCCCTCTCTTCAACATCCTGGGCAAGTTCAATGGCAACACAGAGAAGGTACAGATTCATTTACATCTTCTTGTCCTATATATAATGTGTGAAATAAAAGTGGGGGGAAACGACATAAAGCTATTTTGCAAAAGCAATGATATTTACAGAAAACTTTCAGTGTTGATGGTTTTTTGGGCCCAAAGCTGGATGATTGTATTTTGACATACAACCTAAAACAAAAGGTGTAATTTCTTGCAGATGCTATCCTTTTTTTAATTGAGCACTCTCAATATCTGTGCACACGTTCCTGTCTCATTTACATTCAGGAATACAAAACCTACAAAGAGAATTTTCTCAAAAGGTTCCAGCTGACCAAACTGCCTCCGTACCTCGTCTTTTGCATCAAAAGATTCACCAAGAACAACTTCTTTGTGGAAAAGAACCCCACAATTGTCAACTTCCCTATCACGTAAGTGCTGTTCATGTATACTGTAAGACGAAATACGTAGCCTTGATCGAAGCGCCTGACAGAACCATGAAGTGCATGTTGATAACGGTAATAAATGCTTATTATTGTATAAAGTGGCTCTTCTGAAAAGTGATGTTCTAGGATGTGTGTATTTTGTCCTCGGTGTAAATATGCTTTGCTTTAACAGGAATGTAGACCTTCGTGAGTACTTGACAGAAGAAGCTCAAGTTACAGAGAAGAACACAACTTATGACCTTGTCGCCAACGTAGTGCATGATGGGAAACCCACAGAGGGAGCGTACAGAATACACGTTCTGCATCATGTAGGTTTCAGCCCGATATTTAGCTTGATTTCTGGTGACATTGCTGCAAACAATGTTAACAAATGCATTAAGTTATATTTTGACCAAGCCAGTGTTGTGTTATCATGGACTCAAATGAAGTAAGTGGCATCATAAGTCATAATCTCTATTTGTATTTAATCAGGGAACTGGGAAGTGGTATGAGATGCAGGACCTGCAGGTGACTGACATTCTCCCCCAGATGATTACACTGTCGGAGGCCTACATCCAGGCAAGTCGTCCCTCTCATTCTGTGCATGGAAAATGTAAATGTTGCAGCGCCATGGCTCCATATTTTTCTGTGCTACATGAAATTACATAAAACAATTCATCACCTTTCATCTAATGGCATTCACATTACACTTGTATCTCTTTTAATTGAGTGTGTGATGCAGTTTGCTTATTTGCAAATGCCTGGGAAGTGCATGTAAAATAATGTTTGGCTTTTGAATGACAAATATAATACATCACTCAAGATATAGGCCTACCTATTTTTACTTAAAGTCATGGAAATGGGCTAAAATATTATGAAAAACTGTAGAAAATTATTTGGTGAAAACCCTGTAAGATATTCATTTAAATGCATTTTCAAATGTTTTACTATGAAATGAAGAATCGGGTCCAACGCCTCCCTAAAGAGTTGCTCGAGAGAATTTAATGAAAGTTTTTCAGTGGTGACTTTTTGGGGATTTCAGAGGCGTTTAATGATACAGAATATTAGGACATGGTATGGAGGAGTTTTAGTAGAAGAAAATTGTCAGCGTCTTTCAAAAAACAGTTTCAGCTGGTTCTTATTTCATACCAGATTGAAGTTTGAAAATAATTGTGGAATAAAAATGGTCTTTGAACCTAACAAGGAGTCCTAGAATTATAGTACTCATCTCAGTAACATGTTTTGTTTCTCTCCTAGATCTGGAAGAGACAAGAAAGTGACGATGACAGAAACAACCACACAGGGGTGTAAGTGAGGCAGGATTATTCCTCATGTAAATGGCCAGAAGTGTTGTCACCATTTTGGAAATGAACTGGGTATTTAAGTGATTTGAAAAACAACAGAATATAGAATGAGTGAGTGGCAAGAGAGCATCAGGACTTTTTCTTTATAGCCACAAAAACGAAAAGAAATGTAAATGTTTTTTTTTCTTCTTTTTCTTCAATGTTTTATCTTTTTACTATGTGGAAGTTCCTAAATAAACGAGCTCCAGAACATGTCTCTATATGTTACATTTGAATGACAACCTTTGATTTTAATTTAGTTTTAGGAGTTTGTCATGTGATTATTTGCATCAGGGATTATGGTACAGCAAGCAACTCTCGTTGAGTGGCCAGTTTTCCAAGTAGTTTTTAATACATACTGAGAACTCTCATCTCTCAAATCTTTTTAGCCATTTCCACATTCATAATAACATACATATAGCAATGTACTGACACTGTTCACAAAACTGTTACCTTCTGCAGAAACTCATGTTTCTGACTGAATCACAGCCTCAGTCTGGTGACACTTCATGCAAACTGTAATATTTAATGAGGAATATTTATAGCTGATTGACTGAAATAGCATATGAGACGGATCATTTCCCCAAAAAGTAAAAAAAATTAAAAAAATTGATCAGTGCATGACATTTATAAAACTTATAAGAGTTGATCAGTGCAATTATACATTTGTAAAAAAAAAAAAAAAAAAGTTTCACTCCTTCCACATGTACTTCTCACAGAAGGCCTGGTTCTGCAGATAAAAACAGAAATGGGATGTGAAACAGGAATTGAAGTTATTCACAAAATCACATTAGCATTTAATCGTTTGTATGCTAAACTGCATTTCGTTGTCTCAGTACTTGTTCTCAAAGCTGAATCGAAAGTAGTACGGTGTAGGCCAAACATCTCTACAACAGAAAAGCTGGACACAATGGACTTTAAAATAAGAGGAAGAGACGACGATAAGGAGGACGGGAGTTCATCAAGTCATGTAGATGAGTAAAGCCTAGGTCAGGTTTGATGGTTGTAAAATATCCTTTTGATAATTTCGCATGGTCAAAAAAAAGGGTTTAATTGGAAAACATTAAGCATGTTGTACACTATTTTTCAGATAATGGGACTAACCTGTGCATCAATTATCAGCTAAACTGACAATAATTGATTGAGTTTAACTTACTCCACACTTCTGAGCAGTTTGAACGTCTTTGCACCAGTAGCTTGGTCCCCAAGTACAGCGATTCTTTCCCAGCGGCTCCAACTTCTTCGTAGCAACGCAGAGATCAGCTCTCTGCAGGACAGATGCGACAAAAGACCCTTAGAAAATGACAAGTTACCACAGAATGATGTGTGTTCATGAGTATTCAAGTGGCTACACTGTGTTCATGGTTGGGGTTACATAGACTAGGGCCTGTCATACTGTTGCAAATGGTGTGATAGTAAATCAACTTATATTTCTACATTTTTTTTCTCACCAAAAGAAGTGTGCTGCTGCAAGTGATGGTACAATTCATCTCAGTCAGTGTGCTAATTTTAACCCCAGCGAAGGTGTCTTTTATTGATATATAAGATTTACTGCACACAAAGCCTCTGTAATGCTGTGTGAGGACTTGTGGATATAAAGGTTTCCTCTTTGACCCACCAGTGAGATGGGTCGTTAAACTTTTGAAATAGCTTATTCTTACTTCACAAGCATGTTGGACGGCCATCTGGTTTCCCAAAACCTTCTCCAGTCGGGAGCCATAGATTTTGGTGAAAGCCTCACACTGAAAACAGCATGAGAGTTACTTAACAGTTTGTCATTATACATCTCATCTTAGTCTACGTGATTAAAAAACTGTTAAGTAGGAGCCGAGAGTCCGACCTTGGGAATGGCATTGGGTTGATGGACACAGACAGACTGGAGGAAAGAGGAAGTCTGAGGTTCTGTGGAGTTGGGACCCAGGTGAAGTCGGCTCAGCACAGCCAGAGTGAGGCACGACTCACACTCCGAGGGCGGAGACACCTCTGAGTAATCAGCAGAGCGTTAACTTGGTGGTGGAAATTTGAGGTCCAGGTCAAACCAATAAACAAACGGTTGCCAAATGTATTCGTTACAGACATGTGACTGACCTGGAACAAGCTGCTCCTTGAACAAACAGAGGTGCAAAAGAGTGCATATTGTGTGAGGCGCAGCAGACATTAAGAGGAATTCGACTATCTGCACGCCATATGTGTCAACGAAATCATCACATTGCTCCCTGTAGCTCTGTGGTACAAGATTGCAGATCTCCCCCATGAGCTTCATCAAAGCATCCTGCATGGCAAGAAGAAGAAGATGTGAGGTGTGGTGACAGAATTGCTGAAGTAATACAATGTGATATATATTTATATAAAAAAAAGAGTCACCTCAGTTATATTTTGGGGCAACAGGGTCTCCAGTTTCTTGATAACTAACAAACACAGGGTGCAAGCTGGGTTGAACTGGTCCTAGAGGGAGGGTTAGCTGATGAGGACCATTTATAGTATCAAAATAAAAAAACAAGTTTCATTTCAACTTAAATTGTAACATCCACTTCTGCTTTGTCTCACTCACGTGGGGTCCTGTGGCTGTGCTGAGTGCAGAGCTGGATACGTCTTTGTTGGTGGCATGGTGGAGAACTGTCAGCAGTTCTTCCTGCTTGTAGGCAGCACAAAGTCCAAAAACCATACAGGTCTCTCCTGGTTTCTACATAAACACATAGTATCTTGCATTAAAAGCTGGACATTGAAGGCCAACGTGTTTATTCTTATAAAGAAACCTAAATATAGGCTAAACCCACCAGATGACCAGGTGTTTGCTGCAGGACTTTTGGCAAATACATCTTCACCTGTGAATCACACTCTGATGCCTGCTCTCCTGGGAGGCGTTGGCACAGAGCGTGCAAGGTTTCATATAGAGTCTCCTGCAAAAGCACAGTAGTTAGTGCATTTTCTATGTTCTAGCAAGAATATTGAAACCCTTTTTATCTATTTATCTAAGTACCAAACCAGCACACGCAAAATAACTTGACAAACCTAAACGTTTGCGATGAAAGTCATATCTCAATGCCCTGACAGTTTCACAGTAAATTGAAACTATGCAGTGAGTGAGTCAACAACAAACTCACCTTAGTATCTCTGCTGGAAATCATGTTGGTGGACAGCTGGATGATCTGGCTGCATTCTGAACAGATATCCAAAGTCTAATAAGGACAAGCCACGTGGAGACAATTATGTCAGTAAAACTGAATTTGAACAGAAAGCAAGATTTGTAGGTGTTCTCATTTACCTTGCTGATTGAAAGCTT
>JAVQJD010035951.1:0-11912 GCA_036023655.1 Nannoperca australis
TCTCCAGATCTCCTGTGGGATGTCCGCAGATCTGGTCACCATGGCCGGCTTAAGTTCAATCAGCTGATCCCGGGTGTAAACAAAAGCGGCCATGCAGTTGTTGCGCTCAGCTGACTGCAGGTGAAAGTACCTCCAGAGCGAACAAAAACACCAAAAACCTCTCCGCCAGCACATTTGTGGAGGCCACGACACCAACAAGTTAACACCAAACAAAAAAACTCATAACTACAAAGTTAAATAACAAAAAGATTTAAAAGAGCAAGTAAGACGAGCGGAGCAACCATATCAGGCAGCACGCACTTATAAGCGCATGCGCACAAGGAACATGAAGAACATGAAGAGAATCTGAAGAATATTTAAATATATTTAGGGAAAGTAAATTCAAAATTAAATTAACTTTTATCAAATTATGATCATGATTTATGTTAGGCCAGCAGAGAAGGCCTTGCTGGCCCTGACAGCCCACCACTGTGTGAATGTAAATTTGTGTCCACAAGAAGAAATCTGCTCGAGTTGTTCATGTTCATTTAAAGATGCATGCTCAGTTTTTCATATTTACTGCCATAGGCACAAATCACACACACACACACACACATCTCTCATTCCATTAGATCCAAATTCCAGATTTGATTGCATAATGATCTGATTGGTTACTTGAGATTACAGGTTGCAACGTAGTACCAGGCAGCGTTCATCGAAAAAGGTAACGTTTTCATGCAAAGACTAGCATGAACCCACACATTACCACATTTGCATTTGTATATTTGTTGTATGTAATGACGTCTGCATGTAGACATCCTACTCTTATGGAATCACATGTGGTTGTACCATTGCCTCTGCCATTTCTGAGGTACCGTGATGTTTTCTACAGGGTCTCTTTTCATGGAGTTAAAAGCGATTTTTCAAGATTTCAAGCTTTTGCATGAAGTGTTACCTTTTGAATGGAAGAAAAGGAACACTGGGAACAGGACATTCGAGCAATGGTTTCAAAAGAAATTACCAGAACATTCATTTTTCAGATTCACTTCAGTATAATGAAAAAGGACAAAACTGTCTTTCACTGCCTTTCTTCCTACCTTTCAGTTTATATACTGGGCTCCTTTTTAAGCCAAGACTTACTTGTTTTCCTTCCTTTTCTTCTTCTTGTCTTCATCTCTCTTTCCCCTCACAGGTAACTTGTTAGAGTGGATCACTAAATTAATTTTCTGAGAATACATTAACACCTCATATCCTCTGGCACAATCCGATATGTGTGAGCGAGGGAGAGAGAGAGGCACAGAGAGATGTGAAAATAGAGATAGCAAGGTGATAACAAGTGTGAATGTTCCACCACAGGGGTGATTATAATTAGAACTCAGTTTGGTTAAAGCTGTATAATTGTAACACACACACACACACACACACACATATACACTTCTATGTGGTGGCATTGAAGTTTGCCCCATTTTCCTTGACTCAGCAAATTTTTCTCTCCTCACCTGTATTTTCCACAGGAAGTGTCCTGACCTAGTATTTTCTGCAGATACTCTGGAAAACTTTTGTGCAGGAAACACACGGTTTCAGCAGGAAAATAAACTGACAAAAGTTTGAGATGTAGTCTGTGATTCTATTGAATCAATCTTGTGATTTAGTTTGCATTGAAATGTCATGTTTGCACCCTTATATACATACTGCCCTGGATACGTAAGTGTGCCAGCTTGCATTCATGCCTTTATTCTGGTTTAAAATAAACATCTGAGAAATGTAGTACATTGACTATATTTAAATCTGAAACTTGTGTGGAAATACTATTCCACATAATCTTAACATTGAATGGGCTGAATACCATTTACTTTGTGGTTATTACTGATGCGTCATGTTTCAGATAGATGTCCATCCTGTCTGTCCTAACAGTCTTTGACAATCATGTCCAATCACTTTAATTTCTTTCATCTTGCAAATACCTGCCAATATTTAGGTTTCAAAATAAAGGAGGGTTCTGTAGTCTAGTCTATCTAGTCTACCCCTGAGATGGACTAACAAAGGAAATATAATACTGTTATTTTGATTCAATTACATTGCTGAAGATATAAAGTTTGGATAGTAATATGAACAATTTTGTAAATTACATGAAACGTAAGAGAACAACAAAAGGTCAAAGGTACAAGATTACATCTAATATGACGGATGCTCCTTTTTCAGTTAGAAATGCTGCCGAGCTGAATAAAGTGGCCCTGTGGTGTTGGCAGATTTTCCTCAACAGCTCTCTGGGTTAAAGTGTGTAAAAGTGTGTAAAGGGTGTTAAAGAATTGGGAGAGACAGGGGTGACAGATGGAGGGAGGGAAAGAGAGGGACAGGGAGATAGAAATTTGAAGAAACAGAGAGATTGAACTATAGAGAAAGAGTGAGCTGAAGAGATGTAGTGAAGCAGAAGGTTATGTGATGGATGGAGGGATGACAGGTGTGATGAAAGAGGGAACTAGGGATGAAGAGAGGCAGATGGATCATCATGACATTACACTGTAGTGTTTGTGTGTGTGTGTGTGTGTGTGTGTACATCCAATTTTCCTCCTACTTTCCAGCTATGTGTATTTGTTGAGCTGCGATTGTATTAACAGAGCTTATTATGGAGATTATGAGTATCACCATTCACACAGGCCTGTATTAGTGTTTATTAACAGAGGCCATTAACATATGTTGACGCACGTGCAATCATAGACTCACACGCACATAGATATGTAGAGGCCTCTAAATTTCCTTTGGGCCGAAACAGAAAAGCAGTTGCGTAAAAAAAAAAACAGGCTGGTAACACACTTGTTCCCTAGTACCACTTCTGTTACACCTACTGTATTGCCTCTTCTCTCCCCCCCCTCCCGTTCCTTCTCCCTTGTTTTGTTTGCTCTATTTCTTTCAGCCAACCAAATCTGTAATCTATGAGTAGGCTATAGCAGTTAGAAAAATGGAGAACGTTTTGGAGCGCTTATCCAAAAGTATTGAGACCACTACATCCACAACACAATATCAACAGTTAAGTGGAAATACAAGCTATAAAACATAACATCAGTATTTAAGTTGGGGAACTTACCTGGGACAGATTTATCTTTAGCCATGCAAGGAGCTCTGTGAGGCTCTACTTCTATCAGCTAAATGCTAATGTCAGCATGCTAACATGCTCACATTATTATTGACACATAGCCTGGAGATAAACAGAGGTACAGGCTTGTTACTGTATGGTAGCTTCTTGAAGATGGTCAGACTAGCATAGAAAATAAATGTGGCCAACAGTAGAACACTGTGGTTCTACAAGGCAGCGTTCACTAAATGATATAACTGCCTTATTTTTATCATTTAAAATCTAAAAGACTGTTTAAATAATAGATTCACTCTTAAAAGCAAGCTGGAGAAAGAGCAGTGGCCTTTACATGACCCACCATGAATATTAGTGTACGGGTTAAGTGCTAAAGCAATGGAGCAATAAAGTAGTGGTAGGAACTAGTAGTATGATTGACATTATTATAAGCATTTTGTTTGTTAGTTTGTTAATGTGCATAAGAATGTATATTCACAAAAAAAAAGCAATGGAAGAGAAAGAGTGTCTACCAGTGGCAGTAATGAAAGAATGCTAAACGCTAAGCTGCTGTTTAGCATTTGGCTAAAATACTAACCTAATGTAAAAGTAGCACAAGCAGAGAAGAGTCAGTGATTTAGTTTATACAGCAACATTTACCTAAGGTTTGCTAACATTAGCTAAGTGTAAATCCCAATCAATTACATTAAGTCTTGTTGCAATTTATTGCTTATGAATCCAACTTTTCATTTGTAAGAGGAAGAATGTGTTGCCACTACCCTGACTGTTTCAGTTTCCCAAATAGTTCCAAAATATTAAATATGGTAACCTAAAGTTTGAAAGACCACTGCTACTTGTCTTTTGCAGCTTTTAGCTTCTTTGAATTGTTTTTCACCTTCGACACTGTCTGCCAAACTTGCTGACCTGGTGATCTTGCCAGGTAGAGAGAATATCTTAAATGTACTCCCCTGGTGTTCCTCAGGGCCAAACAAAAGCCCCTGCTTTTAGATCTTGACCCCAACAATCCAAAACTTTTTTACTCATGGCAGAGGACACTAAACTTTGATTTTCACTCCTCTATCACTTTGTTTTCCACACGCATGCATGCAGCTGGATGACTGCACACTACCTCTACCTCAGCCTTGACTAAAGTGAGATATTGCTCTTCCTTGACAAATGTTGTCCTCTGTGAGACCTCTCTATCAGGACTGACAGCACCATAGGGACACCTGCCCAGACTAGCAAGAATCTCACTTGTTATTCTAGGCAGCCATTTGCCATGCAGTGCTTGCCACAGCCTCTTCCTCGTGCCAGACCCCTGTCCAAGTCTGCCTACATCCAGTTTCAAATACAGCATCTCTTCCTTGTTACTCTGTTCATAGCTGATGACTTGTGCTGCACTTTTAAACTGTCTGCATTCTTCCATGTCACCTTCACCCCTCCTTTACCTCCCAGAGGCAGCTCGCATCAAATTCACAGATCTCAGGTCTGCTGTACAAATTGCTAAGTGAGGTGCATCCCTGTATACCTCCAAGACACGTGCTTAGCTCTTCCCTCGCAGCAGCCACCGGGCCATAACCACTCTCAGCTCGACTCCTCTCCCTCCAGGCACCTCGGTTTTGAAATGATATTCCCACCTCACACAGAACTCAACTGCCTGTGTGAAAAAGACATTTCTTCCAGGAACACTTCATATCCCACTCTGAGCTACCTCGCAAGTCTCTTGACCCTGATCATTCTCCTGTCATGTGGGGAAAAAAACGTTTCCACTTGGTTCTTGTTTTGCTGCTGTTACATGACAATTTTCCTTTCCATCACCGAGCTCCACTAGAGAATTGAGGAAGAGAAATAAATGAGATAACTGTGGTGTGCATCCATTTGGTAATGCTGTCTGTGTTTGTCTCTTTAGCTCAGTTACTAGCTTAGTTTAATGTCTTCACCCTCAAAGTAAAAACATGTCTTTATAACTTCAAAGTTGGACATATCTTGTCCCACACTGTATGTCTCACATGGGCAGTAACACACTTAGAAACATGTGAATGTAATGTGATTACTTATTTCATTAACTTGTCACTGTTTTACCAGGACTTACATATCACCCAGTTTTGTGTCCATGTGCTCAGTGCGTTCACAAAACGAGGAAAAATATGCATTTCTGGATCATACAGTAGTGATGTATGCGGTCACCAGCACTAAGCTAACTATTAAACTATAAATACCTCTAAACTGTTATTATAACAGTAGCCTGGCTGCTTGTTAAAACAAAATAAAATGTTAAGTAGATGTAGAAGTGGGACTGAAGACTTTGGAGTTGTTTAAAGGCGCCTTTGTAGCGTATGTCATGTCATGAGTAATGGATTACTTTTGGTGATGAGTAATTAGTAATGTAATGAATATTTAGTATTTAAAACTTAAATTATTATGATTTAATGTTCAAGTAACTCGACTAACACTGCATATAAGAAATTTCTTAATGCAAGGATTCTGTTAAACAGTATTAATCCTAAATATTATATCAGTGTGAGTAGGGTATGCCATTTAAACTCTAATTGGGCTCTCAAGTCAATTGTGAATATAATTAATTGCTGAAATATGGGCTTAAAGTAGCATTAATAATAACAATCAACAACCTGTAAACACAACATTGACATATTATGACTGTGTAAATTGTCGTGTTGAGTGTGTTAACAAACAGGAATTACATTTCCAGTACACACAAAACAACAGTTGCATTAATTGAGAGTCATGTCACTTTCCACCTAGTCCAGGGGTCGGCAACGTGCGGCTCCGGAGCCGCATGCAGCTCTTTCATCCTTATACTGCGGCTCCTTGGGAAAATAGATTATAATAATTTAAGTATTTAATTGAAGTGTATTTTATTTGTGTTAGTTAATTTTTTTAATTGTAGCTCTAAATTGGAAGATTATTGTGATCTTGAAATATTAAAATAAAATTATATTTTATTATTTTTCGTCGCTCAAAATAAGCGTCAAACTCGCGGCAGCCGGTATACCCGCCAAAACGCCGTGCATTTATCGAGACTTTCATCCTGTCCATCTTGGATCCACATACGTATGTGAGCAGCTATTCTCCACCATGAACTATGTTAAAATCAAACACCGCTCACGCCTCACAGACGACAGCTTCCAGTCCTGCGTAAAGAGGAAGTGACTTCGTACAGCCGCGATGTGCAGACGCTGTGCGCAGAGGTTCAGGAGCAGACGTCCCATTAACCAGGTAAAATAAATATTTATGCAGATATTTATTTTTCATTGTTTAGTGACAGTGCTTTTTCCCCCCAATTTATTTTTTTAATTCAGGTCAAGACTCCAAAAGTTCAAAGCTGATATAAGGTGTTGTGTGTAGCTCAGTGGTAGAGCACATGCTTTGCATGTATGAGGTCCTGGTTTCAATCCCCAGCTGTTTTTTTTTAAGAGTTCAAAATGTGTTCATTACATAAATAAAATGTAAATTTCTCTGTAGCACTTCATGGATTTCATAAGCAACACACTATAGTTGTTTATACAAAGCGTAAAGGTAAAAAAAAACAATATATACAGTGTTATCTTAATTTTAGATGTCAAAGTATTTGCAGCTCCAAGTGTTTTCTTTTCTGTGGAACCCGGGTCCAAATGGCTCTTTGGGTGTTAAAGGTTGCCGACCCCTGACCTAGTCCAATACTCACTCTTCGTTTAGCTCTGGTTGGGTCTTCACCAACTCATGAGGGAAATATCTGTCCATCTTTGTGTATCAGACTGATGCCAATAAACACAGTATTGTGTGGATGCAAGCAAAGTCATGGATTCAGTTTTTTTATGTAGCTGTCTTGTACATTTAAATGGCAGTAACTCAGTAACATAAAATAAAAAGTTGTTGAAAAAATGTCCCAATTTTGTCCAATTACATTCTGTCCCAGTATCAGAAAATGAGGAAATAAATGGTAGATAATCCTTGAATTATATGATTGATATTAAACAATTCTTTAGCTGCTAAATGCTCAACTAATTGTTAATTTTGTTGTTGTTGTATTGCTGGTCAGGTAGCTCTCAGTGAGTTACTCAAAGGCTTTTGCTGAAATCTTTTATCGTGCTGCTGCTAGGAGCCATGCCTCTCACATTTCAGTTATTTGATACATTGTTAATATAGATGTATGACCTTAATACATTATAAACCTACACCAACAAATCAGCACTCTTACCTTCCTCAGGGTGTCATGAGACGCAATGATCGTAGTCTAATTCCACAAAGCTTTAAGGATGAACAAAGTACACCCAAACATATATTTGAAACTGTGGACAAATTTATTGTATTGGTCGGGGTGGCTTTGGAGACTGAACCCTAACTACTACTAATAACTACTAATAAAAGGGGAATGTGAATTTATTCTACAGTACATTATTGTTAGGATAAGAGACTGAGAATTCAAACCACATAGATATAGTAGATACTTAGATATACATAGAAGCAACCAAATGTGACGAAGAAAGAGTAACACTGTTGGCAGTGAAAGAGCAATAAGGGATGAAGGAATGACAGGAATGACAGAGTGAGAATGGAGAGATCAAGATGGGAGGGAGAGAGAATAAGAGAGGGAAAGAGAGATGAGGGTTTGCTGGCTTGAGAAGTCAAGCGTTAACGAAAGAGAGTCAGTCAAATTGGCAGAGAAGGGAAGAAAAGAGAAAAACGTTCCCTATTTGAGAAATAGGGGGCAGTATCACTCTGTAGCAGGTTCACAGAGAGAGAGAGGGAAGAGATGAGGTGAGAATAGTGAATAGTGAGAGGTAGGGGCAGGTGGAAGGTAAACAGAGGGATGGATGGTGGAAAAGAAAGAGAGGGAGACAGAAAGGATGGGGTAAATTGTGGTAGATAGGACAAAAGACGAAGAGAGGGGAGAGGGATAGAGACAGAGATGCAGGAAGAGGGGAGTACATTACAGTGCCAGCATGGGAACACAAGCCACTGCTTATCTGTTACCCCCCCCCCCCAATACAAACTGCTGCTCGGATGAGTGTTTGCATATGCTTGCATATGTGTATCATCATATCATCATTGTTTTGTGCGTGATGAGCTCTGTTTGTACGATTTGATGTCTGTCTATATACATTTGTATCTGTGCATCTGCACGTGTTTTGGGGAATCTGTGTGTGTGTGTGTGTATGTCTGTGCCCGTGTTTGCACTTGTGTGTGCATGCGTGCACATATTGGCAGGGGTTTAAGGAAATGTTTTTACTGCGTCTGTCCTTGATATGCCCAGATGAATACAGAGAGCTTTTAAAAGGGCATTACACTGCAGAACCAAGGCCCTCTTGGAGGTTTTCACAACATTTAAAGTCAGTGACCGCACTAACAATTTGAAGCTTTTTCAGACGCTCATGCAAGAAAATCATTGGTGTACAAGGGGAAATGGGACTAACACCTGCTTCCTGGTGAAAAAAAAAGGCCCTGCTTTTACATAGCAACTTTATTTTTTTATCGTTTGTACACATTGATGTCAATAAGACCAGGAACATCTGAGATTTGCCATCACATTTCACTTAGAGTTGGATTTATACTAACTTTGAAAACCTTTCTTCTTTTCTTCGGAATGAAGTGCGTGTCCTCAAGTGACATCACTTGAGGCAGTTTATCAGAAGTCATACAGCTCCCTTTGGAGACACAAAAGGCAAAAAACTTTTTTTACATATGCAGTAGTACTCCCTAACACCTGTAAATAAACTCTGATATGTAAAATTGGTGCAGTTCCCCTTTAAGTCTCAAAAACTTGATGATGTCATCAGGGTTATCTTGGCTTTAGCTTGAAGTGTCACATTTTATGGAATAGCAATTTAATGAAAAGATTTCGTTCAAAACTGTGTTTGGAGTTTTAAAAACATCAGGTAGAGTCTATTGAAAGAACACTGAGTTGCATGATGGGAAGTGTAGTATTCAGCTTCTCAAAGGTAAGATATGTTGGCCTGCATCAATTTTGACCATCCTTTTTTGTCCTTTCTCTCACAGGTCACCTGATTTATTTAAGTGCAATGCTAAAGTGCTTAAGTCCTTTTGAAACTTATTCATTTTTAAAATGTTTTTATTGTATCAATATTCACTATCAAGTATTGAATTCACTGAGCATTCAACAAATGTGTAATGTTATGTCATGTAAGTAAGGGAATGGCAGGATTATAAGAAACTTATAAAACACTCCTTTGAATATTAATTCTCAAACTGACAGTAACAGACACATAAGCTGTCCCTGGACATGATTCTGTTTATCTAGAGAGTTGTTCTTTTTTTGTGTTGATTGGCACTGTCCTGTTGTAGCATAATTTACGGTATCAGTGGTTGCTGGGAGACAAACTAGTTTAATACATGAGTCAACCAATACATTTCATGCATCATCTTAGTAATCAATTATTGATAGTTAGTGGGTTATTTGTAGGAGAAGCTGCACTGTTTCTGTTTCTTTTTCAGAAATTATCATTATAAAAGTTTTCATACCAAATACAATTACATGAAATCATGTTATTTAGTCAATTTTGTTTTATAACTCAATAGTCACAAAGGAAGGACTAGAGTGGTAGCATAACAGCCCAATATTCAAATCACATTCATATTGGACGATTCCTCAGCTCAAGCTTTATGCCCAGTTGCAACGTACACAGGCAATGCAGGAGGAAGCAGTCAGTCTGCTCTGAGCAGTCAGCTTGCCCAAGGGAACTAAATGTGCTAGGTCCTTAGCATGATGACAGATGACATCCAGCCAAAATAACCTCAACTAATCCACAATTGGCTCCATAGAAAAGTGGAAGACTAGGGAGACATAATTTCAAAACAAAATTTGGTCAAAAAGATAATGTGCTTCTCAGGTTTCTTTTTAATGAGAAAGTGTGTGAACTGCTGTTTTCATTTCCCTTGAAATTACATTGCATGATTGTGCTCAGTCAATGAATTCACAGAACACAAACACATGAATAGATGTGAAAATATGGAGTTCAGTGAACCATAAACCATGCATGCAGACCACACACCACCCACCATGGTAGGCCGTGTGTGTGTTTGTGTGTTGTGTATGTGTGTGAGTGTGATGTAACAGCCACCTGATCTTTGCCATGACCATCTGCAAACACACCTGCACTTTGCTCTTATTTTCATTTGTTCTCATAATTTCCTCCTTGTGTTGTCATCAAGCTAAACTGAAATAAGATTTCTAATATTCATTCTCTCACTCCTCCTCTCGTCTCTCTCTCTCCTTTCTGTCCCTCACACTTACACACACACATACACTCAAAGACACATAAACACGCACACACATACCCTCAGTACATATCACATGGTTAGGCTGATCTAATAGCGAGCAACAACACAGATGTCAGAACAGCTGATCCTATTCAACACGACCGTGGGCAACTTTGCATGTACTGTCGGTGTTAACACTGTTGTGAATGATACTGATGATTCAATAGCTGAAATAAATGAAAAAGACTCTCTTTGAGTGTAAATGTCACTACAGTGCTTCAGTTCTGTAGTTTACAGTCAACACACCTTGAGTTTCCGTAAATGCTTTATTGCTACATTGAATTGAATTATAGATAATGTTAAATCCTGACATAAATGAAGAAAACTCTCAAAAGCCACCTGTTTCTGACAGAACATATAGTAGCTAAGAACATCTGGCAAAGCTCTCTGTTCCACCTGGGCACCCATTACCTTGTCACTTGTATGGGTTGCACTTAAAGGAATCATAAGGAAGAAAGTCAATCAGGGCCAAGTCTAGCTGTAAAGCATTTAGCAGTACTTGTTTGTCTGAAACTTTGTCTTTCTTTGACAGGAGACTGACATACACTGACACTGGCAGAGCAAGATACTGAGCCTGGACAGCAACTTATTCTGCAGACAAAGCAATCTGCACTTCTGTTAATTTACTGCTGTTTTGAAGTTTTTGTTTGAAATAGCTTCCAAAGTATCCATCAACACTCTCAACAAATGTTTCTTGATAGATTTTTTTAGTTTCCATTTGCTAGTAAAATTAACAGAAGTGGTGGCCAGTTCCACTGCCTGAACTGGTATTCTGAATGATACAGGTAGTCAACGTTAGTTTACATTTTTCTTTCCTTTTCAACCCACTTCAAACCTAAATAAGACTCCTTTACATCAAAATCCACTGCTTTCATTCCTATGTGGGCTAGCAGCTACAATATAGTAAGTTCTGTCTTGCCTTTTTGCTCGACCATCATACATTTTGTTAATGAAGCTTTCATAAGAATAAATGATTTTACCATGCAGGCACACAATGAAACCAAGTTTAACAATCTCAATACACAAACACATACTGTTACACAGGCTTGCTGAGTGGGCAGATGGTACATTTCTTTTGCCAATTATTCAGGGAATATTGTCACAATCTCTCGGACGCTGACTCTGTATCAAGTGACCACTTAGATCACTGTCGAGTTCTGCCTTTGTGTTTTCTGTGACTCAGACTTTAACAAGTACACATCTATCTTGGTACCATGTCTCAGTGTGGTTGATGACTCCTATACTAACTATGGTTCCTCCCAGATTGATCATGTTGTTGATAGTGCTGCAAGCTTACTGAGAATGACACTTGACTCTATTGCACCTCTAAAAAAGAAAATGATAAAGCAGAGGAGGATAGCTCCATGGTACAACTCACAAACTCGCATATTAAAACAAAAATCGCGAAAACTTTAAAGGAAATGGCGTTCAACCAAACTGGAAGAATCACGCTTAGCCTGGCTAGATTGACTTAAAATCTATAGGAAGGCCCTCTGTAATGCCAGAGCAGCCTACTACTCCTCATTAATAGAGGAAAATAAGAACAACCCCAGGTTTCTGTTCAGCACTGTAGCCAGGCTGACAGACA
>JAVQJD010035957.1:0-37871 GCA_036023655.1 Nannoperca australis
ACTAGGCGACAACGGCAAGGAAAAACTCCCTTTTAACAGGTAGAAACCTCGAGCAGAACCAGGCTCTAGGTGGGCGGTCATCTGCCTCGACCGGTTGGGTTGAAAGAAGGGGGGGGGGGCAGGAGAGAGAGAGCAGGAGGAAGGAGAACATAAGGCAGTACAGTACAACAGCAATAGCAACATTGGCGGTCGAGCAGGAACACGGGGGCAGCAAAGTCCAGGGAGATGTGAGACCACGGTTGCCTTGGTACCGGTAGAGGTTGAAGCAACCCCGCTGGCCGGAGATGGGACAACTTGAACATACTCAGAAACATCCTTCGCCATGGCTAGCCACCAGAACCGCCGTCGGAAGAAGGCCAAGGTGCGGCCAACCCCTGGGTGGAGGGGGGTGGAGGTTGGAGTGACCTCAGTGAATAACCCGCCCCCAGAGGTGCTGGGGAACAAACAGGCAGTTAGGAGGACAACCATCAGGAACCCTCACTCCCCTCAACCTGCAACAAACTGCTTTCTTGACGTCCCAAGAAATGGCTCTGACAATGCACGTAGGGGGTAGGACGGTGGAGGGAAGAGGTTCAGTATTCTGGGAGCCTGGACTATAATTATTAAACCCGGTAAAAAACAGGGCCCACCTAGCTTGTCGAGAGTTCAGCCGTTTGGCGGTGTGGATGTACTCCAGGTTCTTATGGTCCGTCCAAGCCCAGAAGGGAACCTCCACCTCCTCCAACCAGTGCCTCCACAACTCCAGCGCCAACTTGATGGCCAACAGCTCCCGGTTCCCTACGTCATAGTTCCTCTCGGCCGGGGACAGGCGCCTGGAGAAGAATGCACAGGGATGTACCTTATTATCCAGTTTGGAGCGCGGAAGCGTCAACCTCGACAATGAACTGCTGCCCCAGCTCCGGGAGGGTAAGGATAGGAGCGGTACAAACCTTTGTTTGAGCTCTGCGAAGGCCCACTCTACACTGGGGGACCACTGGAAACACACACTGGGTGAGGTCAGAGCATGTAGCGGAGCCGCAACAGTACTGTAGTTGCGTATAAATCACCTATAAAATGCAGGTCTTTACTAGGAAGTCCAAAGTCATACACGGGAGGGTCAATCAGTGCTTGAGATTCCTTGTTGAGAGAATGTCAGGTCGCTTTCGTCATTTGAGTAAGTAAGCTAGTTATTGTTTACAGAGTGTTGGAAGTACAGTATCTGTTGCTGCCACTTGCTAACCACACCAGGGTATTAATCAAAGATAGCCTTAGCGTTCAGCGTGATATCTGTCCTGTACCGTTTTGTTTTGAATTCGGCCAGTCGATACCACACCCGCTTTGTTGTGCTAATTAGTAATAACTAAACCTGTCAAAGCTCTTTTTGTCATTCTCTACCGCCCACCAGGTCCTCTAGCTGACTTTGTAGAAGAGTTGGACATGCTCCTCAGCACCCTCCCTGATGACGGGACCCCGTTAATAGTCCTCTGGGATTTCAACATCCACCCTTCCCCCTATTGATGCATTCACAATGCAGTGCACTAACACAGCCACTAACACTTTGCTATCCACACTAACCACATCACTTGACAGTCTCTGTCCCCTCACAACCAGGCCTGTGCGAACCTCCCCATCCTGCCCGTGGCTAATGGACGTGCTTCGCAAAGAGAGGTCCACGCTTCGAGCAGCTGAGAGGAACTGGCGCAAATCCAGAGACCCAGCCGAACTCACAAATTATCAATCCCTCCTTACATCTTTCTCTGCACACATAACTGAATCAAAGACCACCTACTTCCGTAACAAGATTGCCTCTGCCTCCAACCCTCGAAAACTCTTCTCCCTTCCTCCGCCCTGACTGCTGATGACTTCTCCTCTTTCTTTGAAGGCCGTCAGACTGAGAAGAGGCAGAGGAAGTTTGACACGCCGTCAGGCCTTTTTAAACTGAACACCAGGATACTATTTGCTAGCGCTAATAAGGGGGACGGTCCTGGAGTATAAAAAGGTGAGGGAAGGAACAGATCAGGGCAGAGTAGGTTGGGAGTAAACTGGAGTAGGTTGGAAGAAGAGCGTTGAGTGTTAGATTGATATAGTTGGAGTAGAGTATAGCTTGGAGTAAGGTTTTCTTTGTTTTCATTTATTTTCAGACCCGAAATACGGCTGAGGTCTTTATGACCATTTTCATTTGTTTGTTCCTTTTTGTTTCATTATTCTGTTTTACAAACCGTTTGTCTGCTGGACTAACAATAAAAGTCAACAGTGTTGTTCAACATACAACTGCCTCCCTTGTGATAACTGGCCTGCACCACACCTCCCTACATCATTCCTTCTGCATGTCATTAACTCATCTCTTGCTTCAGGGACTTTCCCCTCTGCTTTCAAACAGGCCCGCGTCACACCACTACTCAAAAACCATCACCAACCCATCCCTCCTCCAGAACTACATACCAGTATCTCTGTTACCATTTCTATCCAAAACACTTGAACGTGCTGTATTTAATCAACTGTCTAATTTCCTTAAACAGAACAACCTGCTCGACCCCAACCAATCAGGCTTCAAACCCGGTCACTCTACAGAAACTGCCGTCCTGTTGGTCACTGATGCCCTCCAGTCTGCCAGAGCTTCAGGGAGATCTTCTGTTGTCATCCTGCTAGACCTGTCTGCAGCACATGACACAGTCAACCATCAGATCCTCCTCACAACCCTCCTGGACCTGTGCATCACTGGCACTGCACTCCAGTGGATCTCCTCCTACCTCAAGGGTAGATCCTACCAGGTCTCCTGGAGAGGTCATGTGTCTGATCCTCGGCCCCTATCGACAGGTGTGCCGCAGGGCTCAGTCCTTGGACCTCTCCTCTTCTCCCTGTACACCACCACACTTGGACCAATAATCAGCTCGCACGGTTTCTCCTACCACTGCTACGCTGATGACACACAACTCCACCTCTCGTTCCCTCCGGCCGACCTTGGCGTCTCAGCACGGATAGAGGCTTGTTTAGCAGACATCTCCGCCTGGATGACCGAACATCATCTCCAGCTGAACCTCGCTTAATGTAACTTAATGTAACATATTAAGCAGGTATAAAATACTTCAGAAGATACAAGAAAACATAGCAGCAGGTCCCCAATGAAATTGCGAAGAGAAGTGCGAGGCTTTAATCTAGTATTACCACTTCGTACCACCACACACACACAATGTGACTGATATAGGAAAATAAAGAAAAATGTTCAACATTTATTTGTACTCTAATCAATATATTTCACAGCCATCTTATCCCATTATACAACACAATAGTTGAAAGTTGCACTCAATCAAAAGTTGTCTCAATCATGATGATGGCGAAAAAAAATACCTCCAAAGTTTCTTATAAAGACCCTCCAAGCCATTCTCTTCAAACTGTCTCTATCAGAAGCCAGAGTATGGTCAGCTGGGTCTCTGTGCCTTCAGTTGCTCCACTCATCGATTATAGAAGGTCGCTTCACTAATGAGCGAAGGTCAGCCCCTCTCTTCATCAGTCACTGTCTTCCTTGCCATCCTTTCTTTCCTGTGAGTTTCCATTCCTCTCTGCTCCCCCTCGTATTGTCTGGCATGCAGCAGAATCTGACACAAGAGGAGGACATGTCAATGTTATCAGCATGCAACAGACGACAGTTTTGAGGGAGACCGTGACTTTCAGCTGCTTCCCCAGTGGCTAATTACCCACACTCCTCATTGGTTGGACCCCCGCTCACCACTTTCCAAAACAAATCACCAAGCTATGGTCCGCCATTTTGCATGTTGGAGCCAATGCCTGTTTTAATTTTTTTTTAATGCTGGACATTACTTTGCCCCCATTTAGACCACATGACCAAAGAGTCTGCTTGTGTTTCTTATTTCCAAATTAAATGTATGTGTTGTATAAAGTTTGTCTTGATTTTTCTGATTAGATAAACTTGACCTAATGTAACCCTGTGGGGGAATGGATTTCTATAGCCAAACCTACATCTACTAATACTGATATTGATAATTGAGATGACAATATATTAGCAGATTTTTTTATTGGAAAGATATTGTGACAGCCCTCTGGCTCTGCTGTGGCCTGTAGGTTTGTCGTGCCCTGGGCTGCAGCTTGTGTTTTGTGTCTTCCTTCATGTCCTGGTAAGCAAGAAAACATATTAGGTGCAACTGGCTGCACTTGGCCAGTTCGTCCAAGCTGCATTTAGGATCGCTTGTCCCCATTCCTTCGCTGGCTCTCCCCCTTACACCACATGTTTTCTTTTGTTTGGTTTAGTGGCAATTTATACATTTAGGTAATGCATTTTGTTTCAATGTCTATGAATGAATATGATTGTTTGATCTGCTGTAGTCCTGAAATGATTAGTTGATTAAATCATTAGTTGATTGATTTTTGATAAAGATTTATTCATTTGAGTCTTTTGTAAGCAAATGTGATTTTAATGCTAATATTCGTCATTATTCTAAGCCTTTTATGACCATAAATAAAATGTCTTTGGATTTTGAACTATTGGTTTGACAAAATATTTAAACACTTCACCCTGGACTGGGAAATGGTCAGAAAATATTTGGGAGATTTATTAATAATGAAAATCATGAAATTAAAACATAAAATGTATAAAAGCATACAAAACTACTAGTTGTAGTGGAATTTAAAATAAGTATGAAATACGTAAAAAAAAAAAAAAGGAATAAATCAAGAGCAACATAATCAAGTGAAATCAATATCACCTGGTAAGAATGTTTTGTTTAAATAACTCAGATTTTAAGACTTAAGTTGTGAGATGCACTTCTGCATGCAGAAAGAACAGTATCCACACAGATGTATTGGAGATCTAACAAGGGTCCACTTGGATTAAGTAAATATTTAAGATCAGGCTTGTGCATTTAATATCTTAAATCAATAAAGTCACAGATTCCATTAAAATGTTTAAGGAGCAATAAGTTTGATATTTACTGCACCAGAGCACTAACTGACTGTAATAAACCTGAAGGGGGTTGCTGATCAATAACAATAACTCTCACTTTCTGACCCAAGCTGCTTTTTTCAAAACAAAAACTCTCTGCTCACTGGAATATTAACCGAATGTCAGTTACAAGCCACAATAATGCATGAACAGACAACGGATAGGGATGAAAGAAGTTGATTACAATTGTAGATCACTTAATGTCCCTTTGAAAATGTAATGTACTTAGTGTTCCTTTTCAAATTAAAATGAAATAGTATACACTAACACAAGCACATAAAATTTAATAAGGCCATATAATTGAAATTCCAAGGACATTTCATTTTAAAAGGAACAAAGGCGTGACATTGATGTTATTGCTCATTTAGCAGCCATTTCAGACCAACCAGATAATTATCTGATAGCACAATTCGGATAGCTGCCATCGACTGAGATCTATTCACAGCTTGAAATTCCTTTCATGGACAACTGATAGACATAAACGTCAATTACAAGCCATGTCTCAGCTTTCTGTAGATGTCTTTGTGCTCTTTTCAGGCAGTTGCTTTGTGAGATGCACGAGAGAACCTCGATCAATTGCATTTTAATCAATTGGGGAAAAAATGAGTTTGCTCTAATTGATGTAGTTGTTCAATTCCATACTTTGTGTTCAAAGCTGCAAACAAAACAGTTATTTTTAACAGTGATTAACGGTTTCCTCTGTTTAAAAAGGGACCCTGCCAACATAACCACACAGCTGTATGTTAATGGTGTGCCTAATGTCAAACACAAAGTTAACAAAAGAGTCAAAAACTGAAAAAAGGCTACAAGTTAGAGGCTTGTTCATCCCCTAAGAGAATGCCAGCTTATTCTGCAGGCTTATTTTACCACCAGGTTTCTTCAACAAATTATAACACTCAAGGCTCTGCAGTCTCAGTAGCATCTGTGGCCACTGCACCTGTGGTGCTTGTGCATTTATAGACGTTGCTGGGTCCCTTGCAGCAGTTCAGGTCAATATAAATTCACTGCATTTTCCATGTTACCTCTACCTTTATCATTCTTATCAACTTGTACAATTATGTGATTTGTCTCTGTGGTGGCCTCTGCAAAGTAAGAGTAGTGATCTATCGTGCTGTTTTATAAGTGATTAAATATAAATATGTGATATTTTATATCACAACGTCAATATACACAGATCAAGACGTTAGCAGCAGATCCTTTAAGTCTTGTAGGTTGCGAGGTGGGGCCTCCATGGATCAGACTTGTTTGTCCAGTAACTCCCACGGAAGGTTGATTGGATTGAGATCCGAGGAGTTTGGAGGCCAAGTCAAAACCTTGAACTCGTCGTGTTCCTCAAACCGTTCCTGAACCATTTTTGCAGTGTGGCATTATCCTGCTGAAAGAGGCCACTACCATTAGGGAATACCATTTCCATTAGGGAATGACCCAGTCATCTTGCCATCACAGTTTGCCCCTCAAAGTCACTCGCATCGTTACGCTTGTCCATTTTCAACTTCGAAGACAAAATGTTCACTTGCTGCCTAATATATCCCACCCACTGACAGGTGCCATTTTAACAAGACAATCAATGCTGTTCACTTCACCTGTCAGTGGTCATAATGTTATGGCTGTTATTGGTGAAAATCAATTCAGACATTGTTTAAGAAAGAACCAAAAGAGATATCTGTTTTTAGCATTTTAATGCCAAAAACGTTAAGATACTTCTACACAATCCTATCAAAATTATCAAAATCAGAATTAAAGTAATAATAAAAGGTGCAATAATGCATTCTTGCATAATAGTTTCATGGTTGGTGTATAAGATGATGATTCATGATTCATGACTGTCCATACAATTTCAGTTATTAGCTTGGGGTGCTGACTCACCCCAATTCATATAGGCCACTATAACCCATTAAAGACAATAATTTGTCTGTTTAATTCAGATTTAACAAGTAGTATTGTATTGAGTATTAATGTACAGTGCAGATCACACAAAATAAGGAACAAACATTTCTCAGATATAATTTTATCTGTTAATGTCTTGATGCATGAAATAAAACGGTACAGGAATAGTGAGCCTCTTAAACTTAAGATAAATTGATGGTTTCTACTGTGTTCACTTTCTCAATCTGCTCTCAGCTCCAATGATAGGTCTTTGATTAGACTATGAACTATAGTAAGAAAGGAAACTGCCAAACGGGTTTTCTCAATATTCTTTTAATGAACCATGATGGGAGAAAAACATAGCACACTACAGCCACGGGGAAGCTGTCAGCTGGTCAGACTAAGGTAAATGTAAAGAAAACACTTTATAAGAACTAATGGGCTCTTATACGCACTCCCTGTGTTTGTGTAATTTACCTCCCTTATAATGGCCACAGCTGACAGCAGCAATAGATAAGACATGTTGTTTTCCACATGCCTGCACCCACACTGGCAGAGTGTGCAGTGTTTTTCCATAGCCTTTTGTACATCGTTATGCTCAGTAGCACTATGCTGGAATCAGAACCGTGCTGGAAAGGTACCACATCATATTTAGGATTGTCTGTCTTTGCACGGGTGGTGGCAGGATTACATGCTGGGTTCTACATGCTACTGTCTTAAACAGGACCACAATAACCTGCTATTACAGCAGAAGCCCAACAGGTTTAAATACATTACCATTTGTGGAACTTGGTGACCAATTACGGCTAGTAGAGGCAACCTGGACGTCATGTCTTCACATGACAATAGTGTGTCTCTCAAAAGCAGATACCTGTTAGCAGCTATATGGGCTGTGACTAGGTTTTTAAAATTGGGTCAAAAATACAGTTACATAGACCAGCGGTTCCCAACTTGTTTTTGTCTGATGTACCCCCAAAGCCCAGTCAGATGTGCCTAAGTACCTCTTTATCATACCCCTTTGATAGAGGGGATGGCTTTATGGTATTGTTTAATGGTATATTTTTGTAGTTTTTGCCACGTTTTCATTTGTACTACTGCCATTTGGAGTGACATAAACTGGTTGTTTTAACCATTTACAGCATCTTTGCTCTGAGTTTTCTGTTGTTGTTGAATATGTGGATATATTATCAAATCATATTTTCTATTTTATCAAATTAGCTTATCTGTACAATTTTCCACATACCCCCAATAACTGCAGATGTACACCATGTGGTCCAAACCCAGGTTGGAAATCACTGACTAGATCTCCCACGTTAGCCCAATGTTTTTGTAGTTTAAACTTGTTAAAGGTGGCAAAATGTCGCTAGTAATTTTAGGTATTAATTCTGAATTACTAAAGGTACCACTTATCAGTATTTTTAATACTAAAGTTGTACAAATCAATATTCTTACATTAACAACGGCTCAAATGACTGTTTCATGTGAGAGTTATCATGTAATTCTGCAGATTCCCGTCAGCTACAACACATTTTCTTTGTAGAGAAGAATACTAAGCTATTTTGGGCACATTAGAAATTGGGCGACCATGACTTCTTGAATCAAATACTTGAACACTTTAATTGAAAGGTCATAACCTAAAACAATAATTATGCCATTACCTTTCTTCATGGCCATAATAACAGGCAGCAGGTTTTTACCCTCCCACATTATCTAGAAATGCCAGTGAATGGAGCTGGTACTCCTGTTATTTTAATTTGAGCATATCTGACATTTTAGAGCCATATAAGCGCAGTGTGTTGCATCTCTGACTATTGTTGTTGAGGTGGGGGGTTATAGAAGTGGCAGATGGTGGTACTGGTACAGTAATTTAGACTTTGATTACGGGTACACAAAAAGTTTCATGCTGAGCATTGAAACACATTACTAGGACAGAATCAAGGACCTACTCTCTTTCAGAGACCACACACCATTAGAAAATTCCTTCGTTTAGCATTCACAAACTGACCTTGAGTTACACAGACGGATGCCAACAGATGCCAAATGTTTCAGGAAACTGCATACTAGATTTGGCATGTTTACTGAACTGCTTTTCTCACATTAGAGCTAAAATCAATCACTCACACAACACAAATGATTTCACCGCAGACTGAGGGACTTCAGAAGTGTTCCATCATCGTCATCACTTCTTTGTTTTTTTTATTTTTCCATTTTGATAAATAATTTAAGTCACATCACTTCTGTCAATACAGCTTATTTAAACAGCTGCATCCTAGTGACTGTTAATGACTGAAGCCGCAGTAAAAACATGCTTCTCCCTTCAATGGATTTATTGATGCAGTAAAGAGGCATATGAGAACATTTTAAAAAGGGAGTTATCGTTTGGTTTTCCTGCAGTTGTATATACAGTAAATACTTCATGTCTAAGTCTTTACCACAATAACAGACTGAACAGACTGGGGTGTTATTTCACCTAACAAGGATATTGGCTGCATCTCCAAAATGTCAACTTTGTAATTAGCTTGGCCCTGATGCATTTGCTTTTGCTTCAGTACACCCCATGGGGTTTTTCCTTCTTCTCAACCCATACATTCAATCCTTCATTTGGAGGGGAAACATGAACATCTTCAAAACAAGGCTTTTTTAGAAGGCTTTTATCTGACAGCAACAACAAGCCAAATTATTGATAATGAACTACTGCTGATTGGCAGGTCAGCCTGGAGTCAATTCATTCAATATGTGAGTCCAGTGTCTACAAACTAAGACATAATCTAACAAACAGATTCTACCAACCCCCTCAACAAACACTTTGTCAATATTACACACACAAAACCACGGATAAATTCTGAAAAATTCAAAATATCAATGCAATTAAAAATCAAGAGAATAATCAGCAGTTTTATCAGTAATAAAAATAATCATTAATTGCTGCACTAGTTTGAATATTTAGGAAAATGCCAAATTTTGTTGTTGATCTGAGAAGGAACACAAACCCTGAGCTCTGGCGTCAAGATCAAACCCGGCTACATAATCTACAGGAAGTGAAACTATTAAAAATTGATTCACTGGAAATTAATTACCACAGTTATTTTGTTAATTGATTAATCATTTAATAGCAAAATTGCTAAACATTCCCTTGTTCCAGCTTCTTAGAAATGAGAGTATACAGCTTTTCTTTGTCTTATGTTATTGCAAATTTTTATATCTTCAGAGTTTGGACTGTTTTAAATTGGTTGGACAAAACAAGCAATTTGCAAGAGAGCATACGGTGCTTTAGGAAATTGTGAGGGGCAAATGATTAATCGAGAAATTAATCAGCAGTCAACTGATAATATAAATAATCAATGGCTGCAGCACTACAACACATCCTGGAGGTAAATTGCGTACAGTAGAATATAAAACCGTAATTGCAAAGGAGAATGGGCTGAGAGCATAACGGACAGGATTTTTCTTTGTGACTAGTGAGAAATTTGACATGACTGACATGAATTGTCTGTTATTACTTCACACTTCCACTTCAACTTACCCAAAACATTATTTGAATTGCTACATCCCAACATGGTATTAGTGTACAGCCTTGTTGGCCGTCTTACCAGAACAAATAAAAACTAGATCAACTGCAATATTTTGTTTGATGTTTTAACTTATGGTACCGATTAGGTTTCATCAGCGTCATTCATCTGCAGGTTGTCTAATAAATTCATGTTATTATGTGTGATTATGTCATGTATTACCATGTTGTGCTGAGATTGAAAAACACTGCAGCACCATAAACAGTTGCAGCCATGTTTAATAAAGTTTTCCTCATTATGCTAAGAGCTGCAGGGTGTTCACTGCTGCTACAGCTAATACAATGCCATTTTAACTTCCAAATGTTTATTTATTTATTTTCTAATTGTGAGAGTGCTCAGTAGGAGGACTGCTGAAAGAGTGTCACTGGAGTTTCACCTGTTATTGGTTTCTACAGGGTGCTTCAAAGCCTAAAGCAAACAAATAACCAATAACCTTGTTCCTCTTCACTTTGTCCAAAATATAAAACTCTCCGTTATGCACAGAACCTCGCCTGATAGGGTGTCCTTTTTTGTTTTGTAAATGAACATTTAGCATCACTTAATAAATTCTAGCAGGTCTGGAAATTTTCTGATGTGTGCCAATTTATTTTACAGATATGAGTGGCAAAGCTGTAATCATGTCATCTTTTGTTCTGATCAATTTGTCAGACTCAAAGCAACCTCAGGCTGTTCTGATGTAAAGATAAATGGTGTACTTCATTAATCTTTGCTAGGGGACATATATATATATATTTCCCCCCATCTTTCCTTTCTTCCTTCTATTCTACTTTATCTAATGATGTAGAGGTTAGGTTAAGTAATTATGTAGTAGTAGTAGTAGTAGTAGTAGTAGTAGTAGTATTAAAGGCCAAATTGAGCTTCTTTTTTTACATTTCAGAAAAACAGAAATAACTAATTCTGATGATCATGCTGGGAAAGTGATATTTTTCTGAATTTGGCTTAATGTTGTGTGAAAGCGGCCGTCTAGATGTTAATGGCTCAAGATAATTCAAGAGAACACCATTTGAATGCACATGTCGTCTCAGATATTTGGTGGGCAGCTGGTGAAAATAACACATGGCAGGATACAAGAATACTAATATCTGGGAACTGATTGGCTATTCTCCAGAGAGAGCAAAGGGGGAAATGGGTGGGTTGTAGTCAAGATAGATTCTGTCATTAGCATTCCACTCCCCCCTGCTGTATGAGAGGTCACATGGCATCCAACAAGAACACCTACAGATAAACATGACTCTGGTGTTTTGAGACATGGGAGAGTGAAATCCAACCTTAACAGTAACCATAACCTTCTCTCTAACCAAGCAATCACAGCCATGTTCCCAGTCTCTGTACATCTGGTACATATACATGTGCTATGCTGAGCTGAGGTTTAATAATGGTCTGTTTATAAAATACAACCTTGCTGATTCCTTCTGGGCCATTGAAGCAGTAAATATGAAAAGAAACAGCAACAAAGCATAGAATAAGGAAGCACAGAGCGGATGGATATTGAAATATAGTCAGCCTGCAATTTCTGTAGTAATCTCATGAGCAGGAAAACATGTATTCAAGTGTGTGTACCTCACAGGGTGTGCTAAAGCAGCAGAATTACTAGTGAAATCTTCTGAATGAATGATTAAAATAGATTACAGTGTAAAACAACTATATATATACACACACACACACACACACACACACACACAATTATTCATACATCTGGCAACTGTTGACTCAAAGTTACTTTTTTTCAACCAACAAGTTTTTTCTTGATTGGAAATGACACAGGCGTCTCCCAGAAGATTATAAGACGATGTACAAGAGGCATCATTGTGGAAAGAAAAAAAATTCTCAGCTTTTATTTACATTTGAACAAAAACTGGCATGTCCAAAACTATTGACACCCTTTCTCAATAATCAATAGAAAAGTCTTTATTGGCTATTACAGCAGTCAAACGCTTCCTATAATTGATGAGCAGCTTCTTGCATGTCTCCACTGGTATTGTTGCCCATTTATCTTTAGCGATGAGCTCCAACTCTTTCAGGTTGGAGGCTCTCCTTGCCATCACCCTAATCGTTGGCTCCCTCCACAGATTCTCAATTGGATTCAAGTCAGGACTCTGGCTGGGCCACTGCAAAACGTTCATGTTTTTGTCGGCTAACCGTTTATTCACCACTTTTGCTGCGTGTTTTGGGTCGTTGTCGTGCTGAAATGTCCACTGGTGCACAAGGCCAAATTGATCTCTTTTTTCATGGTGCTGTCTTCTTCTTTGTCCAGATGAGCATTTGCAAAGTCCAAGCAGGCTTTTGTGTGGCTTATCTGGAGAAGGGGCGTCCTCCTTGGACTGCGTCCATGGACCCAAGGAGTGTGCAGTGTCCGTTGGACTGTCTGCCTTGAGACGTTGCCACCAGCAGACCCCAGATTCACCAGGACTGCCTTGGCGGTGATCCTTGGATTCCTTTTCACCTCTCTCACTATCCTCCTGGCCAGCACAGGTGTCACTTTTGGCTTCCGACCACGTCCTCTGAGATTTTCCACAGTGCGGAACGTCTTGTATTTTTTTTAATGATACTTTGCACTGTAGCCACAGGAACTTCAAAGCATTTAGATGTGGCCTTATAGCCCTTTCCTGACTTGTGAGCAGCCGCAGGTCCTGAGTGAGCTCCTTTGTCTTAGCCATGACTGCTGTTTTTCACCTGTTGAGTTGATTAAAACAGCTGTTCCCGATGAATCACGGTAATTAGGATGCTTTAGAACAGCTTGGACTATTTGGAATGGTATAGAACTTTGGATTTTCCCATAGACTGTGACAGTTTGCAAAGAGTATAAATAATTTTGGACATGCCACTTTTTGTTCAAATGTAAATAAAAGCTGAGAAATATTTGTTTCCACAGTGATGCCTCTTGTACATCGTCTTATAATCTTCTGGGAGAAGCCAGTGTCATTTCCAATCAAGAAAAAACTTGCTAGTTATAGCAAGTATTATATTCTTGTTTTCATGATCTCTTATGCCATTAGAACTTTTTTCCTGTCAGACTGCCTGTCAACAGCGCACTACTGTATGTCGCTAGTACAGACAAATGAACACAATTCATTTTTTAAGAACTTTTAAGACATACATTCATAAAATATGAAACACTACTTTGGATTAGAAATACTACCCAACAGTATAGAAATTTGCAAATTTGCAATTTCTTTTCAGAATTTGACATTTATTGCTTAAACCATGATCGTTGATTTCAAGCAGCCACCTGGAACATCATGTGGAGTTGATCCAGGCTCTGACTTCATCACTACCCACCAGCACAGACTGGGACGTGACAATAATAATTTCCATTTAAAATCATTTTACATACAGAGCCTGATGAAAACTATTATGTGAATTCTACTCTACACTTGACACCAACTACCATGTAATCATCCCCCAACAAGGCATTTGCAAATTGATAATATATTATCTAGTGGACCAATCAAGATGGACCAAGCTAAACCCACCAAAGCATCCGATATGCATTGGATAATTAAAAATGTATGCATTTTAAATCATGGTTTCATGGCGATCAGTGCGGTTTAATGTAGCAGCAGTAGGAAATCAACAGAAGCTTAGTCTTTTAGATGTAATTATGATAAGCAGAATAGTAAAAGCAAGGTGTCACATTGCTTTGAGTTTAATCCTGTGATATTAAACTGAATATAAACTGTGTGGTGAAAATGTGGACAGGCTGCTGTGTGTGACAGAAAGTATTTTGGGAATGAAGGAAATTGTACATGGAAATAATCCTATGGATGTGCTGTGTGCAAGACAACAGTCTTGTTTACATTCTTAAAGCCAATATGCAGTATATTATCATCCTCTACAAGAGACCCAAGCTTGCTTTCAACCAACCCCTCTAAACAATGGTGATGGTAACTTAGGGGGGATATGCAAAGTCAGTTGTGTCCCAAACACTTGTATGTGAGTATTCATATGTCCACTATGTAAACAAACAGCATGAAAGCATCATAATGCACCTGCCAAACAACCACCGGTAAACAGTGAGCTTAGCCGCAACAAAGTGGGCTCCTTCATAATTAATATCAATGCAAACATGCTCAAACAGCAAAAAGCAGCAGCATCCAAACACAAATTAACAGCTAGAATACAATGACAAGAAGCAGATCAAAAAGGCAATGAAACAGCCAGTGTCAGCAGCCTCACAGCAGCACACAAACTCAAAGGAACACCAAGCGAGCCAAAATCACCAACCGACGATAATTAAAACAAAAGCAGCAAGTTACTTAGGTTATTGAAGGGAGGCAAAGTTCCCCTGTTGTCTCGTGGGGTGAGGAGAGCCACAGTCCAAATGCAGACAGACAGACAGCAGGACAGCTAACTCCCAACTTCCATGTTGAACTTCAAGAGTGAAACATCCATAATCAGAGGGCAAGGGTGCAGCTTAAACATTTGTTATTTCCTCCACAAGCCACCCCGAGATGACAAAATTGGACTGTCGCCAGGTAGCTAAAGCTAGTTTATGAAATGCTACACAAGACAGCAGTGTTAGCAAGTGGAGTAGCAGCAGTGAGGTAAATCAGCAGGCAGGGCAGTTTAAATAAACAGTACTGTTAATGTAAATTATGCTTTGGATATTGGTCCAGCTGGTAGAGTTCCTTATGATTTGGCCTCGGTGTGTCTGCTAGCTTGCAGACCAGGCTTTGCTGCATTTAGGCATTTAAGGTTAACTCAGAGACTTCTTGTCGTTAAATGTATAAATGTAAAATACAGTATGATGATAAACGTATAAGCATTACTTAAGACTGGAGAGACTTCTAACCTGCATGTGTACAGATGCTGAGAGGCCACAGGTGCACATCATTATGTTAATAATGAGTATGTCTACAGTGAAGTGGGCCAACATGGAACTTGAACAGAGAGCCATCAGAGAGGGAGTTAAACCTGGAGCAACCTGGTTTGGGATTAAAGTTTCAGTGTGTGGAATTGGATTTATGCTTGTTTTGCAAATATTGTTTTATTTCCAGCATACTGTGGACAAATGGAAAATAATGAAACTACATGCTGGATAACAGGTTAAAGTAAGATTTAGATTTTTTTTCCTACATTTTGCATATATTTGACCAAATTGCACTTCATGGTGCTGAAGTCACTACCACAGACTACTGTCTGGGCTCCAGGCTGTCCCACTGTTTCCAAAATACAACCAGTTTTGGCTTGAAACCCTTCAGCTGACATATGGACAACTCGAAAGCACACAAAAATATTATTGTTGCAACATTTTTGATTATAATTCATTTAGTCACAAGTTCCCAGCACACAATGTGACACGTTCAAATGCTTAATTTGGCCATCTAACAGTTCAAAATCCAAAGAGACTGTAGTGGAGTCTTCAGCAAGTCTGCCATTGCACCCAGCCATGAATATTCCCATGGATAACGCCTCGTAAAACCACAACCTATTGTTTTCACACTTATTAGTATGTTGTCTATATTAATCAAAAACGCGATTTACATGTTAATAAGTGAGCTTTAGACGTGCTGGTCGGCAGATTTTGTTACCTTTGCTCAGCGTCAGGCTACCTATTTCCCTTTGTTTGCAGTCTTTGGGCTATGCTAAGCTAACCTGCTGCTGGCTTTAGCTTCATATCTATTATACAAACATGAGAGCTGTATCCATCTTCTCGTCTAACTCTTGGCAAGAAAATGAATCTACCTATTTTGATTTACCTCTTTGCTTTTATGTTGAGGCTGCGTTGGGGCCTTTTGTACAAGAACAACTATACAGTAAGAGTTTGTTTGGTGTTACACAAGACCAGTTACAGCACTCTGTCCTGCACCTTATGATGCAGATGAAGCAGAGGCTGGCGATGGTCTGTAGCTCTCAGCCCACCACAGAGGGGGTGGGAGATGTTGCTTAAGATGGAGTCCAGTTTAGTCCTCATCCTCCCCTCTGCTGCTGCCTCCAGGCTGTCCAGAACTTCTTTACACCAGTTTGTTTATCCTGCCTGCCTCCCCCGCTGTGGCGCTGCCTCCCCAGCACACCACTGTACTCAACAGTGGCTGGTACATGCTGCAAAGAGAGGACTGAGAATGTCAGTCTAATTAAAGAAAGAGATGTAGAATTGTGCTCTTAAACCATAAACCATAAGCATCCATGTCTTTTTATGTATTTTATAGAAATTAGTCTCAAAATGTGTTTGCATTGCCAGGGGACAGTGTAAGATGTTCAGGAGACTACACATGCTCCTCTACATGTATATTGCTCCAAAGATATTCTCTCAACATTCAACTCACTGTGCATGCCAAACCAGCTGCACCTTTTAAGCAAACTTTTACTCCGACTATTGTGCAATGAGTCGGCACTTTTAAAAAGGTATGTGAATTTTATAAAACTGATAAGTGTAGGAAATTCCGATGTGCTCTGTCACAGCTTGCTGTTAATGATGAATTATTGACCATCTGTACGAGAAGCTTTTGAAGTATAAAATTGGTGCATAATGCGAGTTTGGTTCGGAGGCAGTTACAGCTCCACCTCACCCCTACACAATTACATGTTGGATATTGATTATGCTAATCCTTTTCAAATGGCATTAGAGATTAAATCAGCTTTGCAGAAATCAAGCTTAACCCAGACTTGTTCTGTTCCATCTGTATTTCAATGAGTGCAAGTTTTAGAGCAAATGTAGAAGCAAATGAATGAAAGGGAGGTATCGCGGCACTTTTACATGTTATATAATAAAATTCTGCTGTAGGTCATTTTCTATGAAAACATCTTCTACATCAGCATCACCAAAGTATTAGTATTAGTAAGAGTTATCTTTAAAAGTGGGTCATACATGTTTTAATTATCAAACCATCTACAGCTTAAATATGTTTTATGTGAAGTGATTCATAATTTTACTCATTAGCAGGTACATCTATTTATCCCCAGCCCACTACTTCCCGCCTCAAAGGACCACTCAGATAATAAGCCTGTAATTAAACCTGGCTGCAACGGTTTTTGGTGTCCATGGAGAGAAACAGAAATAGTGGCAGAACTAATGCAATCTTTATGTTGTGCAGAAAGAGCCCCAGATGAATGTGGCCGGTTGTACTAAGAAACAGTGACAGCCAGGCCTCGGTAATGCCCCTCGGTATGGACCAAACTCTTTCTAAGCGCTGACAGACATGAAAGAACCTTCTGATGTTCTGACCTGTGAGTTTACCTTTTGTTCATCCTGAATCGTGTGCTTGTGTGATGTCTGTCCTGACTTTAAGAGGTGGGCTATCAATGAAGCCGACCACGAAAAGCGACTACTGTACTTTATCTCCATCGTCATCTAGCCTGAGTTTGATTTCCTCTTGTTTTGAGCTCTATTTGTAGCCTTTGTTTTCTATAAAGCGCTGTGTGAAAACTGTGTGTGTGTGTGTGATATTTCAGTTTGTTTAAAGTGCTTCAGAAATATGTGATTTGACAGCATCTACAACATTTCATAAATACCTGTAGCATTATATATCAAAACAATTGAACAATAATGTAACAACTGACTGCAGTTATTGTAAAAGGTTGTTGGATAATTGCGTCAATACAAATTATTGCAATTTGTAGTCTTTATTGTTGTTTTTCTTATGATTAATCACATTTAAAGTCAACATTATTATTATATCACTAGAAAACAGTTTCATGCAGTAACATAATGTTTTATACTGTTATGACTGTAACTTAAGATTATTTTCATTTTTGATTTATCTCAGTTACTTTTTAGGCTAATCGATTGTTTATTTAGTCTTTTTTTTTGTCTTAAATTCAGAATATTGTGGACAAAAATGCCCATCACAATTTCCAAGAGCCGAAAGTGTAATGCAATGCGTAAAATAGTTTGTTTTGTCCGACCAATTGTTCAAAATCAGCAAATCCTCACATTTGAGACCGTGACCATTTGAGACTGTGGCCAGGAAATGCTTGCCGTTTTTGCTTCACAAACTTAAAATAATTAACAATTTTCTGTCAAGCGAGTAATCGATCAAACATACAGCCACGGAGCAACAGAGAAACATAAACACACCAGAGGTTTGACAGGTTTCTCGGCTTATCCTCAAATTACTTGTGTTCCAAATAATGACCAGCATGACTGACCCCCCTTATGTGGGCCACTTGCCCAAGCAGCGTGTGTGTTGTCGCCTGGGGGAGGAACACTGAATACTGGATTTCATATGCTATGCCATCTAATTGGTATGCTGCCATGAATCTGGCCCAGAGAGAAATGTGACTAAAACTAGACTAAGACTGATTATGAAATGACTGGATTTTTGAATTTGCCTTTAATAGGGTTATGACATAGGCGTCAACCCCTGCGCCGACTTTAGATGGCGTTGTTGACCAAAATATGTTGCAGGGCAGGCAGCCAGTCATGTGTAGGAGCTGGTTAGCTTAGCTTTATCCTAGAGAAAAAAATTGTTCAACATTTTTGGGAAATGTATTGCTGAGAGATAGATGAGAAGATTGATACCACTCTCATATCCTGTACATTCACTTTGAAGTTGGAGCCAGAAGCCAGTTAGCTTAGCTTAGCATAAAGACTGTAATCAGGGGGAAGCAGCTAACCTGGCTTGTCCAAATGTCACAAAATCCACCTACCAGCACCTAATCTGACACTGTACTGACACTGCTAACAGGGACAACACACAATCTGTTAGCTGATTGATGAAGTTGTTGAAGTCCAACTATGGTTTTCAACTTTTATAACGTTTAATCTAGTTTACTGCATAGCTGTGCACCTACACCCAATGTCAGAGCAGAAGAACTGATCCCAGTATTCCCTTTATATGATTAAATAGCAATATAGAGGCATATTAATATTATATGAATATCAATAGTCATAAATTAATTTGATCCACAACATTGTTTCCATTCTGATACCACAGCAAGGTGAAACTCTGAATGGTTATTTCATCACATAAAAACTGTGGCCATCATTACAACACAAATACAAATCCAAAACCAGGCATATTCTGCTTTCCATATCCCTCCTTTTTAATGGTTTGCTGATGTAAATTCCACTATGGATTATCACTGAAGTTATTAATACATGAAACGTCTTTACTTACACTGCAGTAACCTTTTAGGAGAAGATTAATGTAACTTTAATGATCCCCATGGAGAAATCAGATATTAGACATCAACAGTTTTACTTGTGACATTTTCAACAATGATCCCTGGGTACCATTGTAATATTAATACATTTTAAACAATGCTTATTATATAGAAAATTCACATGACTCAGTAGACTTTGCCCAGTAGTAAAGTATGGCTTATTACTTTATAATAGACTCCTTAAACAGTTTTTTGCATTACCCCTCAGTAGGTTGAGACCTTTTAATCACAAGCTAACGCACTGCAGGGCATTGAAATGGAGGGCAGGCCTCTTCCATCTGCATGCCAACTAGCTTATTGTGAGTCAGGTTTGTAAGTGAATCCATGGGTGGTTGTCCCTTTAAAAGAACCATTTGAATTTAAAGCATCTCAAAGCATGGCTCTCAGCTATATTTGCAGCTTGGATAGCGATCAAATGGGATCCTTCAGGGTCGATGAAAAGGAGCAAAACACAATATGTGAAGACACACAAGGAAATGAGTCACTCATTGAGTTTCATGCTTCCTACACATTTGCCATTATCCAAAATTCCAGCTTTTCATTTTTTGAGTGGATGTAAAGCTTTTGTGTTTATCAAAGTCACCGTACAGTACACAAACATGTGACTGAGATAGTTGACTGATGATCTCATTTTCAAGAGGAATTCATATATGCCAATGCTTTCAAAAGATATTCCTAATCCCATATGTAACTACTTATCAATCTTCTTTTTTTTACAACCTAAAAATACAGTTATCAGAGCAATAGCAATAGTAATTATGCCAAATGTGCTTATTTGCTTTTTACCAAAGGCTAGATGACAAATCTAATACCACTCTCATGTCTGTACAATAAATCAGAGCTACCAGCAGCAGCCAGTTATCTTTATTCTACTCCACAGCAGATGTCGAGATGGGATGTTTTCCCTCTCTGTGATTTCTTCTGTGTCTACTATGAATGACAGGAGAGTCATTACTGCATGAGGTGGCAGGTTCCAGCAAGTCACATCTCAGAGGCAACAGGGAGCAGGAAGGCACGGATTTATTTATGGAACTAGTGTGTGTGAGACGCTGGGAGCAGTGGGAGGGCTTTTGCTGAAGGATATAGGTAGATACGTAGGTAGGTAGATAGATAGGTAGATTGATAGATAACACATCTAAATTGTGTGCAAGTATAAACACTTACATTATCATATATATAGAGAGTTACAGAAAGACAGAGATAGTCCTGGGAGCTGCTACATTGTGCACTACTGGTTTTGTTCCCTGTTAATAGGGTGGCTTCCTCTTCTTATCTCTGCACATTTGCAGGTGCTCTGTCAGAGGCAGCCCTCACTATCTGCTAATCTACTACAGTGGGGACTTGAGAGCCGGAGCAGCAGAGTCGAGAGAACAGCTTCACCGTGAGCGGAACAAAAGAAAACGTTTTCTTCTGTCACAAATAACCAAACGGTCGATGCAAGATAATAAGAGATCCAATACTTTGGAGTTGCTTATCTAAAAATACTATAGGTGCTAATTTGTTGTATAGATTTTTTTTCAAAAGTGTCATAGCTCAAAATACATGGTTTTACATTGGCGATTGGAAATTTGTTATTGCAGGGTGGGAGTCTAGATTGAAAAGCTGAAAGGACAGAGGAATGAATTTCTATTGTATTAAGAAATTGGCTTTTATCCAAAAGAGGAAAATGTTTCATGGTAGTGCCTCGTATTGACATCAGACATATTTCACAGATAGCTGTGGTGTAATGGACATTGTTTCCAATTGGATGTAAAATATCTGAGAGAATCATAATAATCCAGGGTGAGCACCTACAGTAATTAAAGAACGTCATGCGGATATTCCATTACAGGCTCTCTAAAAACCTTTGGGAGTGAAACAGCACCAATCTCTTTATGAACCATGTTGAATGTGGAACATTTTCCAACAATCAAAACAAAAAGCAGTGAAATCTGCTCTGAACTGCTCTCCACCACCCCTCTCAGCCCCCAACTTTACTGGTTTTTACCACAGCAAATTGTGCAGCAAAGTACCTGGGCAGAGGAGCATACAGCTTTTATTAATCTTTCTTTTTCTCAATTCTTTGACTCTGACAGCTTTTAACTGAATTGTCTGCTCGGGCCTGTGTAGCCCCGCGGAGTCCAGACACAGGCCAGTGAACGCTGTGACATCTCCACTCCCCTCAGCTCTAGTGCTGCTGCCTTCATCCAATTTACCATGAAAGGAATCCGGACAGTCCCATAATATGACCCACGGCTGCCTCGATTGAACACGGTCGACAACTCTGGACCCGGTCTTCACACACATAACCAGCCTGCTATCTACAGAGGACCACTGGCTGCCTGCTACCCCTTGATAAGGCCTACTGCCCAGGGAAAGAGTGGACAGGTCCGTCTGGCGGCATTTCCTAGTGAAGAGTGCCCCCTGGTGCCTGTGAGGGCACAGCAAAGTTACAGTGCCAAGTGAGTTATAAACTATTGCCTCTAACTGTAGTCAGGGGGCGGTTTTACTGTTGGCCACAGATTACAGCAGTGTTTCCTCTCAAATTTCATTCAGCAGTGGAGCTTGGGGTAATTTTTTGCTGTTTTGGTTCCACATCCATCCTCGTGTCAGTCACAGTTATCTTTCTAATGCAGGAGACTGCAGTGAGCATTTTTTTTCTTCTGATACTTTATCACAATGAAAACATGATTTGTCAGCGTTAGGGCTGAGCCTCCATTTGTTTTGAGGGGAAATTAGAAAAAAATAAATACAAAGCTATTTTAATGTCACTTTTTTCATGTGTTAGTTGTCGCTTGTTTTTCTTGCTGTGATTTCCCACCCCGTGAATAATGAGAAATCACAGCTCTGCAAGCCCACTAAAATTAAGTCCCCAGTTTCTGACTCATCAGAAGAAGTTACTGAGTTTGATTTTAAGCCTTTAACTGTCCAGAGATAACAATAACTGACAAAAAAACAACTAACAAAAAAGAAGCAATATCTATTTTTTTCTGGTGGGTCTATAACACAACAGAGAACATATTATCTAAAAGCAAAATTGGAGCTTTGTTGTAACGGCTAACCAAATCAAGCAGATTTTACAAACCTTTACAGTCCCACAAGCTAAATACTGCTCTCGAGGTTTTTCCTCTTCCCCTTTAAAAATGTAGAAACTAATGGAATTAATAAAATGCCAGAGGCAACATCTGCATCTCTGTAGCTGTTTTGGCAAATTGACAGAAATGCTGAATATTGGCACACATTTCCTACATGTTCGATCCAAAATACTCTTATCTCCCAAATCCTCCTGTTTTTTCTCTCTCTGTGTGTAAGTGAGAGAGAGAAACAGAAATGAAGCAATAGACAGTGAAACAGACATTTTTACCTTTATTTACCAGGCTGAAAGTTTGTGTACGTGTGAGTGTGTGTGTGTGTCTGCAAGGGCAGCTCCTCATCTCATGGTAGGAGTGTGTATCATTTTTTGGAGAGTGTGACAAATTGGGGCCCTCGGCTCTGAAATAGAGGCAACCAGGACCATCCATTCTGCATTATTCATGAGGAGTGGAGCATTCTGACTGTTGCTGTGATATGGCGCTAGACACCATATCACAGTTACAGTCAGAATGTCAAACTACTACATTTCCTCTGTCTGGTCCCATCTTCTGATAAACAGGAAACGAAGGGACCAACTAATGATAATGTGAACAGTTCTGATGAAGAGATTTTTTGGAGATAGTGGGTTTACAATGAGCTGACTCACCTTACTCACAAGTAGTTATCATTTTTGTGTCCCGGTATGTTTAAACACAATCTGTATACATTATAATGAACATGTACTCAGAACCTACAGCACCATGTATGAAATATAGTGTATACAGTATTTTTGTAGTTCAGATGTTGGTTATTATTTGCAGGAAAACAGCACACTCTTGTGGTATGAAAGTGCAGACACTTTTATTCAAGGCACAAGGTCCCTTTTGAAAAACTACCCATTATCTGTGTAGCATAGAGAACATAAAGCTACTTAATCATTTTATTACCTCAGTTTGCCAAATTTTTTCTCCAGGGGTGTCATTTTGATTTGCATTTTTTTAAATATATAATGGTATACATGGTAATGTTTCTCTTATGTTTTATTCATAGCATATTAATCTTCCTCTAAGTTAATACAAATATAAGTAAATCTCAGCAATTACAGTGAAAAATGAGGCACAAATGAAATGTCTTGCAAGAGAAATAACTATAACAGCATGTATCCCCAAAACACTAGACCAAGGTAATACTTTTTCTTTTATGGGTATGTGGTGTCCAGTGAGTTGCAGATATGGCTTTTTATTATGAAATGAAACTGATCAAATAAGAAATAAATGAGGAATGGAAATAAATTATAATAGTGAAAAATGAGAGTTAAGAATGGCACTGTTCTCACAGCTCTGGGTAACAAGACAATATAAAACAAGTAAAGAAAAGCAAGGGGAGACTTCAATGTCTTTTTTTATTAATTCTGACACACTGCGGTCAGATAGAAAAGTACGAGTTAAACTTTTCAAGTTGCTTCCATGACTTGTGCAAACACTAGACGGTATCCTGGGAAAAATCTTATTCAGGAAAAAACAAAATTGGAAAAGAAAGACATCAAAATGAATAAGTGCATTTAAACCTAGGTGTTGATTCTTTATGCAGTATTTATTGATTCCCAGCTTCATATAAACTGGATGTTGAGGCATAAACATAGTACATTTGAACAAAAATATAACCAATATTTACAATTATTGTATTAAAAATACAAAAACAACATACGTACTCCACCAATTGTCTTTTTAAAAGACATACAGGTCAAAGTAGTACAAGAAACAATGAAGAAAAGAAGGTCATCACCAGCTAAATGTACATTTCTCACTGACATCACACATCAAACGGAGTAGCAGTTCTACCTACTACACTTATCTTTACGCTTGTACATTTTTGTGCAACTTTTTGTTTTTGAAATAGGACTCTGCGCGCTAATATGCACATAATCTTCAGAGTTGAATGAAAGTGAATGATGCATGTCACCACTGTATTACAAACAAATTATTAACAATCCATCTGCAGCCATTACAAAAAAAAAAAATTACAACAAAAGAAACCCAGGAAGTTATTAGTGTGTAGTCACGGAACACAGTGGAAAACACTGCACTCATTCATGTTTTTCTCAGTCTGTAGTTTCCAAGACTGATCAATGTGATCAGTGTGACTCAGTGATAGAATGAAACAAAAAGTTACTTTTCACAATTGGATTTCAAATTGATTGGCAGCCTTGAAAATGTTTCTTCATATGTCAACTTCCCCACCGGAGTCAAATCAAAAGAAAAAAAAATCTAAATCTTCAGTCACTTCCATTGATGGAAAGATACAGTCTAAAAACAGGATGCAGGCATTAGCGATATACATACAGCATCCACTGAGCTGATGTCTAACAGGTGAGAAGAGTTTCTGAGGAGGAATCTATCAGCACAACAGCAGAGGGAGAGGTGGCCACTCCGCATGTAGACACAAACATGTACTACACTGCAACACAGCAAGTCCTACGGTGCCGTCTGAAGCCAAATGACAACAAAACAGAAAGAAAACGCTTGGCTTCATATCTTGTACCGAGTCTTAATATATTAAAAAATGATCTGGGGAAGTATCTTGATAAGGCATTTCACTCCACTATCGCTTGATTCAAGATGTTCTTGAAACAACGTGATTTGTGATGGGAACAATGCAAAAAAGATGTATGCAATCATGGCATTAATAAGGCGCTTTGGACATTCACAAAGATGTGGCATTATGTTCAGGTTGGGTGAAAAAAAAGCCAAATCTGATTTGGGGATACTTTTATTTTAAGGGGAAAATATGTGTATTATAAGACTCTGTACAAGATCTTTTGTAAAGTTAGACAGAGGTACACTCACAATATTTGCACACTGGCAGCTTCTGAAATATGTTGATGTTTACCACCCTGGTTGGTCTGTGATCCCTTCATGCCAAAATAAAAGAACAAGAGGCAACTTTTCTGATGTCAGCGAGGGCTCTTACCACTCACAGTTTGGACTTTGATTGATAAATTCCCATGTGATTGTAACATTTCCCACCAGACATGACGTCATTCAATTTAATTTGGGGCAAAAAAGGGGTGAACCTCCAGGGTGAAATCTTCTCGACTGCAGCTGCACTTTGTGATTTAGTTAGCTTCAGTTACCTTGTGTACCTCTGGTACACCGTAGAGACAAACATGATGGGAGTCAGACATGTTTGCTCAGTTTTCAGTGGGTGGTCCATCACCTCTGTGCTTTTTGATATCACAAAACATTATACAGCAAGCAACTGGATGATGAAAAGACTCCGATATAACCAGACGAGCTCTGAGGTGGGATGATGGTAAGATATGGTTCACTCATACCCTGGTATCCAGGCCAAATGTCTGGCAACATCTAGGATTGTGCTGAAAGTGCTATTTTTAGACATGGATTTTGTTTTTGTGTATGTTTGTGTGTGTGTGTGTGTGTGTGTGTGTGTGTGTGTGTGTGTGTGTGTGTGTGTGCATGTAGGCATGTCAGTACACTGTGCATGTCGGTTCTCCCTACTGGGCTCTCCTCCTACATGTAGCTTTGATTTGAACCAACACTTGATAAGCTTTCACAAGTGAAACATGAGATAATACTGGATTTAGAGTTCAAACACTCGACAACAGATGGGTTGTTTCAGTCCAGGCAGAGAAATGGGTTGACTGGGTTTCTCTTTTCGGCTCCCAGAGTGCAATCAGTGAAAGAAAAGAAAAAAGAAGAAAGTCTAGTGGGAAGAGTCAAGTCAACCGTTGTTTCTTTCTGTCTTCACACCAGAGTATGTGTCATGGTTGTTGATTTGTTCTGTTTTTAGAAAGTGCAGATGAAGCTCAACATGTCATGATGCTGTTGTGTTAACAGGTGGGTTTGGGGGTTTTGTCACTGGGTAGGGGGGCTGGTCTTAAGGAACCGCTCCCGTTTCTAACAGCAACATCTATGTGGTTGTGTGTGTATGTGGCCAGGTGGACTCCCTGGCACCAGTTAGGTTTCTGTAGTCTTCTTCCAAAGTGCCAGGCATTTTGTCCTCATCTTTGAACTTCTCTCCATCTCTTCTTCACAGTATTTTTTTGCATGCAGGGTCATTCAATCCCCTATGATGCTTTAAGGCAGGGGAGGGAGACGAGCAGAGGAATCCACCGATCAGGAGGGAGAGCCAAGAGGAGGAGGCAGGCACGTACGTAACTGATGATGAGTCCCATTGGTCTGTCTCTTTAATCCTGCCCACCCCAAAACCAGGGGACTTCAAGTTGCAGCAAGAGGATGTCCCACTGTTGTCCCTCAGACCGCTGACACCTGTTCATCCTCTGTGAAAAGAAAGAGGCAGTGAAAGGTTACAATGAATGTGGACATGCCGAGTATAAACTATTGTTTTTAAAGTTCAAAAAGTAATGAAGTGTTTACTTCAGTTTAAGCTGAAAACTAAAAAAGGGCAGCTGCAGAGGTGTTGCCTGCCTTCTTATAGGTCACAAACCATCAATCGCAGACACTTTTTAATGCCAAACCTTTTCCCCAAGCATGCCATCGTTTTTCTGCCTGCCATTCATGTCAGTATGATTTGAAAATAGTATTTCATACTAAGATCCTTTATCATCAGACATGTTGCCCTGGATGTCCACTGGCATGCGGATGTGTCACGTTTCAGGTAAACCGTGTTGTTGCAGCTCCAATGTCCACGCCAAATTTATTCATCTAAATCAAACATACTAAATAAACGTTTGCTGCTCATTTACTTTGGCTGAAAGTAGATTAGTGGCGGTACTTTACTCAGTTTAATTACTGCACTTCCTCATGTTGTATCTCTGTTGCCTGCATATATTAGCAACAGGCTAACATACCAACAGAAAGTTGCATACTAACCTTTCTTCATCCCCCTCACTCTATCTTCCTTTTCACTCTCTCTTGCTTCTTACTTAACAATAAGAAAAACTAGTTTTGCTGTTCATGTTACCACAAAGTCAGTAACAAATAAAATGCACTGCTGAGTATTATTGTATTCAATCGTCAACAAATACAGACATTCACAAGTGAGTTTTTAGAGATGCAAAAAAAAAAAAAAGAGTGGACAAAGGAGATGTGTTTGACGCAGAATGGCAGCATCTTATCACGACACAGCTGCATCCAGTGGACGTCGGGGGTCTGAGTCGGCGATGTAGTGCTTTTAATGTAAGGATATACCCAACCTCTAAATTTTTCTTCACGAAATCCATGTTCACTTTTGTCTATTAACTTTTTATTACGTGACAAAGTAACCCCGTGATGGTTTACCCCTTTTAAGCAGATGTCAATTCTGTTTTCAGTGGATTTTCATCTTGTATTGAAATAAACAGAAAACAATGGCTGCCTGGTAGAAAAATATTCTATAAACTCTTGCTTTGGAAACTTGTTGGTAATATTTTTTTTTGCTTTGCATGCTTATGCCCAATTGCAATAATTAACTTGTATAATTTGAATGTGATATTTGTACTATGCAACATCTCCCAAAGGACAACAGAAGGAAAAAAAAGCCGTTTGGCTAACTCTGATAACATTTACAGTAGTGACCAATGGTTGATCTAAAATCTAATTGTCAAACTAGAATATGAGACTTGCATAAAATTGAAAAACACTGGACAGCTGTGTGTAAAAAAAAGTGCCGACACAACAATACAGAATTCATCCAGAGTCACTGGAAGCGAGGAGTCAGGTGCGTGCTGGTGCAGGAGAATGGAGGTGCATGTTTTCAGGCATTGAGTTTGATTGCATGGGTGAGAGGATGCTAACAGCACTGTGCCTGCTGATGGATGCTGTTCAGCACAGTGTGCGTGGCAGTGAGAGAGAAGAGCAGAATGTGTGGTGGCAGAGAGTCCAACCAGTATGACTCATGCATGATGACATATTGTGGGTTAAAGGTGAGGGTCCCACTCCAGATGAACAATTCCCGGATCATAAATACTAAATGTCTGAATTTCAGTTTTGGATCATGAACACTGATAGAGAATTGCAATGTAGAGTGCGACTGATCCTACTGGTGCTGTGGGAACGTATATTCAGTCTCAGTCCAAGTGTGTGTTCCTGTTCACATGCAGGTTCATTGGAGTGGAGGGGGGAGAAGGGGGGAGAGGGGGCAACCTGATAAATTAGTTTTTACCTGCCTTGGGGAGAGGGGCCCTGCCTGTTAACCCCCGTACACACACTCTCAGGGTCTGGGAGTCTCAGGTGTATGCTGTGCCACTGGCTTTGGCTTCCTCAGAGCGATTAGTTTGGAAGACAAGGACTCACCCTCCTCTTCTTCCTCAGCTTCTTGCTCCTCAGCCGGAGAGCGTGTGCGGTGGAGGCCGCCCGCCCGCTGTTTGGCCCCCTGGTGGGCCTGGTGGGAATCAGGCGACTGGGTGACCATGCGCGAGCGCTGCAGAGCCGTGGTGTAGTCTGGTGGCCGGCGGCCCGTGTGGGTCACCGTGGACGTGGGAACAGCAGGGGCCGGGTGCTGCCCTTCAGCCAGGTTGGAGATGGTCAGGGCAGTGTAGCCGGGGGGAGTCGGGGGAGGATCACGGTAACGGCTTTCTTTCCGTGCTGAAGTGACACAAAAGAAATGAGGATGCAGATGAAGATGATGAAGGCACTAGGAAAAACATTGAGAATAATCCTCATTCTTTGTTTTTTTGGTAGGAGCACTTTCCCCCCCTTTATTTTTATAGTGATTATAGAGAAATTACAGGAAATGAGGGGAGAGAGACGAGGGATAAGCTGGTCATCTTAGCTTAGCATAAAGACTTGTGGTTTTGTGGGAGATTACGTGCCAAACTGTTTATTGGTCAAGAGAAGCGACTTCCTGTTGTTTTTACACTTCAGTTTTCTCTTGTGAAAAAAATGTCTGCCTAAACAAGTATAATTAAATTAGTAGAAGAACTTGCCCAATTAGCAATTAAAGAAACAGGACTGTAAAGTGCAGTCACTCACAAATGAGGCCTTTACCCCCAGCGGTGATTGGTGATGGTGTGGGCCGGCTGAGCTGCTTGGCCTCCTCTGACCCTGTGGATGTGATGCTACTTGTTTCTGGGTCGGCGTTGACGTCCTTCCCTCCTCTCCTCTTAATGGTGCCGGTGTCTCCCTCAGAGTCCTCGCCCCAGTACGCAGCTGAGGAGGAGGAGGAGCTGGCAGATGCCCAGCTGCCCCTGGCCTGAGCTGCCCACAGTGCAGCAGGCCCCCCCCCTAATAAGGCCTCCTGTCCGCCAGGAGGGAGCCCTCCAATGCCACCTCCGCCCCCACTTCCGCCTCCACTTCCACCAAAGGCTAGAGTCTCCCAGCTACGCCCCTGCTGCATGGTCTGGATGTTGTCATGGGAACCAGAGGAGCAGGAAGTCCAGGAGCCGCGCCCGCTGTCTGCAGCATCGAGGGAAACACGATCACCCTGATCCTGAGTCAGCTCCTCTGAACTGGGTGAGGAGAGCACAGTAGGGCAGCCGGTGTAAATGCCCCGACAGTCCTGCATCGATGAATATGACCTGTGATGTGATAAAAAATGGAAAAAAGGAAGTTTGAAGGTCGGATTAATGAAACAAATATTAGAAACCAACTTCACCTCAAAGTAAACTAGTTAGTAAGCTAGTTCTGAGTGTTCCTACCCGAGGCTGTACTGGTCTGGGTCGGTGGTGGCCCTTCGCTCCAGCCGCGGCCCCCCAATGTGCGATTCCCCGACTCCCCCAGAGTGACGAAGTCTCCTCTCCTCTTGGGCCATGTCGAAAGAGGAGTTACTGACGAGGCTGGAGCGGGAGGAGATCTCACTGTGACCAGAGTCTGAGTAAGCGTCGCCCATCCTGTTGTACCCTGGAGGACAGAGGACGAGGAGAGAGCTGAATAAAATACACGACAGAGAAATGTCCATTCTGATTGTTTAAAAATGTCCATCTATAGAGATGGGAAAAAAATTACCTCGGTCAAGTATATTAAGATTAAATTCAAATTGTTCATGTCTTGTGACAGTGCTACATAAAAGCTCAAAAAGGATTATAAAGCCTTAACATGGCCTCCTACATGCTGAGTGCGTCTCAACCACGTTCCAACACAAAGCCCCAAAACATAAAAATAACTTATGGTGGGTCAATTTTTTCATCATAAATCGTCTTTAATTCACATATCTTATCTCAGTCAGGCTTTTTCAAACGAGGCATCACACACAGACTGCGGTGAATAATTGTAGAGTGCCATTTCCAAGTAAGCCAACCAGCTCTTTAGGGATTTGATTCTGACTGAAACAGCAGTTTACTACGACATGCAGGGTTTCAACACAGCGCTGAAGAGTGTGGAAAAGTTGAAATAATAAGCGTGAGGGGACTGGGAACTGCACAACAAAGTCTGGGAAAGTATAGCGAAATCACTGGTGCCAACTGCTGACACCATGTAAGTACATACTTTTTAGTTGAAGGAAACTGTCACTGTGGCATTTGATGTAGCTCAGCTATAGTAGTGTAGTCATATTTCCCAGCCACTATCAGCATAAATCATCTCAAAAACCACTTCAATCCAGTCTATATTTTTGAAGGAAGGAGGAAATATTTAAATTTAAGTTTTTAGGAAGCTTCAACTATAAACATGAGTCAGAGGAAGTGGCTGATCAGGATAAGCCACTAGGTGACATAATTAAGCTCAGGCTGACGGAGAGAACACAAACTCCGATTTTCCTACGTTTGCCACACTAACCTTTTTTGATCAAATTAAGCCAATTTTACAGTTTGAGAGAACAATGTTAAAATGATATAACCACTGACAGGCTGAACAACAAACAAACAAAAGGATCACTAAATCAACCCCACATTTCTATGACAAATATATAAAAACACCAGTGATTTCTGGGAAATGCAGGGTAAATGCGTTACAGCAAGGACTCCTCAGTAACAAAGTTCTTGCCAAAATCCTAAAACCAAGAGTTATTAGCGTTACAACTTAAAAAGCAGGATTCACGACTTGGATTAGTCTTAAACTACATTTTCTTTGTCAGGCCTAAAGAAATTCAGCTCACCACCCGGTCAGTACCAGTTTACCTGTGGCTGCAGGGGTTTCAAAAGGGAACACATATTTCTGACTCTGTGGCCTGCTAGAGTCCCCAGCCCTGTGATCAAGGCAAACATGTGACACAATAAATAACATATGGGAAACACACTGCAATGCATGCAGACAGCCACCAGGCGGCATTTGCGGCACGTCATGACAGAGGGAAGGAGCCTGGAGAGCGGTACTGGAAGGAGGGAGGATTATTGGCTTACCCTTCTTGGGTGAGCTCTGGGGGGAGGTGGGAGGGGAGGAGAGCTGGGAGGAGGCGTTGGACACAGTGTCCTCTGGCTGCCTCCGGTGCCTTTCGTTCCCCTCCTCTGACAGAGACAGGATCTTCTTCAGAGACTGAGGGGAATTGGTGCCTGTGGACATTTGCAAGAAGATGAGCGGAATTAGCATGAGGAACACTGCCATTTCCCGAGGGTGCTAGGATGCTAAACTGCACTGTCTGGGTTTTTTTTGTATTTGCTTGTTGTCAGACAGGCTCTAGGTGGCAGCACTGTCGTAAAGAGGCTGGGAAAGGTTGGCTCTGCTATTGTCTGCAAATAACAGGATGAGGAAGAGAAAAAAAGCAATGGTGGCATGTAAAAGTGTGTGTAACAGTGAACAGGAGATTTATAGAGGCTTATTTTCACTCAGTCCATAACAACACTGTTATACAATACAATCCACAAAAGAATACCGTACTTTCCGGACTGTTGAGCGCACCTGTATATAAACCGCACCCTCTGAGTTGACATGCAAAATGACTGATCTGCAGAATTTAGTGAGTGCGCGTTTGATTTATGGTGATTCGAACGGTTTCATTGGTCCACTGTGACCTGTTCGGTAATTTCATTGGTCTGGTGTGACGAGCGTAAATGTATTGGCGGCATTGACGGCGTGAAAAAAGTAGCGGCTTATAGTCCGGAAAGTACGGTAATATGTAAATCTTCTTGTAGGGAAAACTGTAACCACTATTATTAAGGTAATGTTAGCTTTGAGTCACAGAGATTTTAGCTTTAATATGACGTGTCCCTAACATGTCCTTAACAATATAAGTAAAGCAGTAGATAGTAATAACAGTGGAGCAGTTGCTCTAGTGGAATGTACAGTTTAGTTGCTGATGAGGAGTGCTGGACATACTCCAGAACCATACATTCGTCATTCTGATCAATCGATTTAGGTTTGTGACTTGATATGATAGTCTACACAGTATTTCCACACAGATTGTGCTGTACTAAAAAGATTTATACACATTTCTCAATACAAATACTTCTCATTGACGAAAGAGTAGCTTTCATTTAAACAATGACAACTATTATGTATGAAAATGGGTGAGAATTCCTAAAAGTAGTGGTTGGAGGTATACATTCAAACTTCTCATTATTGCAAATTCCTAAAGCTTGATCTTTATCTTACCAAAAGGCGGCAGATCCTTGACTGGCACTTTCTTTCTGGATGGGTAAAGGGCCACCGCGGGAACCTGGAGGGCCTGGTTTCCTTTAGCCAACTGGCCCCTCTGGGTGCTGGCAGCTCTGGACACGACTGGAGAGGTGTCTGGTCGCTTCCCACTGGAATTCTTGGGCACTGAGTAGGGGTAAGAAAGAGGGAGCAAATTTCCATTACCAAGTTCAATTTAGATTAAACTAAAATGTGTATGTAAAAGAAGTTATGAGAAGGCAGGAATTTGCTGTGTTGTTTAAGAAAACAACTGGTGATGGATAGTCAGAGCTGTTACAGGGATCAAAACTGAGTGTATTAACAGAAAGTGAAGTTGGCATTAACAATGGGAAACTGGACTAGTGGTTCATTCATTTCTATTCTCTGTCAGTGACCCCTGAAGCAGGAGTGAGTGCCTCGTTACTCATGTGGTCCCATCCTGTTTGTCTCTGCTATGAATCCTGGGAACATGTGTCCTTAAAAGGGAAATATGCACTTAAACAAAATCAAGAACTCAACATTTTATTTTAAATATATTCTTGAAGGTATTTTCTGTTGGAGTTCTAAGAATGCAAAAATCTTTCTATGTATTCGTTTGTGTACTAAGTTGTGTCACAAACTCACATGTACTGATGGAGGGTTCACACTGCATTGAGAGCGTCTGCAGACTCTCCTCGTTCGTTTCCAGGCTGAGGTTGGACAGGTACTGTTTGACCTTCCTGGCCATCTGGGCGTCCTCGTAAAGCTTTTTGGCGTTCAGGAAGGAGCTGCGCCGCACCCGCTTCTTGTGTCCGCCTGTCTGGGTGACGTCGAGCACTGCCGCATTGGCACTACCCTGGCTTAGGGAGCTGGTCGCACGCACAAAGTCAGTCACACACACACCAACATGCACATAAACACAGAGAGGAACGCAGATTTGCATTCACAAACGCAGACAAAGACAAAAACAAATAGAAAGAAAAATACAAACTAATTAACATATTGCTTTAGTGTTTAAATGAGAATATATTTAAGTATAATTGTACAGGTAACACTAGTGGGCTATACAGTGACCATGGCATTTAAACTTGGACATGCAAAGAGCAGCTTTAGGTATTTCTCTCATTCCAGACAGTGGGGTGGGGGGTGGGGCTGTAGTAAAACAACAAGGAGGAGAAGAGGGGAGTTCTGCTTTGCTTTTTTACATTTCTGTGGCTTGAGTCAGAACTGATAGTAGTAGTAGTAAAAGCTTTACTTGCACATGGTTCCAGTCAGTACACAAAACAATAGGCTTAAGTGTTGGACAATGACAAGTCAGTGCAAAGATATTTATCAGCTTTCATTTCCAGAAGGGGTTTCTAATATGGATATTTAAAAAACTGTATGAAAGACTGACTATCAAAATATACAATTTGTGTTATGCATATATAGATAGATATACATTTAATTCAAAGAAAAATAATAATTTTCTTGTAATACCTACTTTTGTATCTTGTAATTACAATTTAGCACCTCATATTTCTGAGATTAAGAAATCATAATTACAAGAATACTCTCACAATTATGAGCTACAGATCTCGTAATCCCAAGATGGTTTTCTCATAATTACAAGATGCTAAGTCATAATTACCAGAAAACCTTTCCTTTTTTCTTGAGTGAACGCAATGTGCTTCCATGTGTTTCCCATTAAATGGGGTATGCACAATAATGTCCCATTTGACCACATGAATGTAAAGCATGATTTAAAAAGAAACTTCATATCCAGAATCTCCAGCTGTCTGGAGGTTTGATATACAGATAAAACCTCAAAGACAGGTAAAGTTCTGAAATGGAAGCTGCATGTATAGTTTGGTAAAACAACATGTCACATTAGCTAGGCTGGAATCCAAATCCATTTTGGAATCCAATCCATTGTTTAATATTTAGGATATATGTATTCGTTTTTTAGATTTCCCAGTGCCAAATTTATGTTGTTAGCACAACAGCTATGATTTCATGTAGAGTTCACAAAATATAAAATAGTCCAGTGTAACCTAATGTTAGCATAAGTGACCTTTGTTTTATTCAATGCACTTTGGTTGGGGTCAGGCAGTGTTAGTGGGAGGATTCAACTCAAACTGGTTAATGGAAACAAGGTTTCATAAAAGATTAAAAGCAGCAAGCAAATTGGCTGTGGTGCAGGGAGGGCAAAAGCTTGTAGGGTCTGCAAACTTACCCTAAACTTCTCCATTTCTTCTTCCTAGAGGGTGGGTGCCATGAACAGACAAGCATGGAGGGCAAAGGGTGGACACAAGTAGAGAAAGAAAGAGACAAAGCTTAGGACAGGAAAGACCACCAAGATCACCAAAGAGAAGCAATTTCACCAAAGACCCACGTGAAGAGGAAATTAAATGGTAACACTGGTAGGAAGTGACCTCATTAGACAAAGACACACTTTCACAGGAGCACTGTGCACATCTTATGCCAACAATGTGTATAGGGAAACAGTTGCCAGAGGGAACAGCTGCTTGAAAGAAAAGCGTGATGCAGAAATCTTTACTCAATCAATGTGAACTGGTTAACCCCACAGAGCTGTTAGTCAGTGGAGTGCTGACTGGTGCTACAGAGACAGTGAAGGCTCAGCATTATGCTAAAATCTGGAGTCTTACCTGGTCCGGAACATGAGGGCTGGGTCCATGTTGACAGAGGCCATGCGACCTACATGGCGAATTTCTTTGGCAATCATCCTCAGCTTCTCAAAGTTCACCAGACCATCCACTTTAGAGTCATTTCCTGAGAAATAGGGGAAGAAATAAAGTGAATACCAATTACTCATTAACATTACACAGCTGACAAAACTAATACCGATCAGGAGGATTACAGGAATAAACAATACAACTGCAAAGCTACAACTACAAATTTGGTTTAAACTGATGGAGGACCATAATTTGCCATTTTGTTTGTTATATTATGTACAAATTATTATGGAAAATGTGTCATTTCCAACTAGCATTTAAAGTTTGCAGGAACTACAAAAGCTGGTTAACTAGACATGTCATGTCAACACAAGAAAGCTATGCTAATGCTTTAGCTTGCTGGTAAAATATACATTAACCTACTTTTTTCTACCTGTTTTCTGGAACTGAAAAATCTATTTTCATGGTCCGATATTTTAACATAGTGTACTATCTTTTATAAAAGAAAAGCAGTGGCAAAAATCAATCATTTTCAAGAAAAAAAGGTAAAGCTAAACAGTTTTACTTAATAGGAAACTACCACTAGCTTAGTGGAATAGTAATATCTGCCATCAGTCTCCATAGTGAGATTCATGTAATTTGGTGAGGTCTGGCTACCTTTAAATCACACATATTGAATTACAGATTAATTTATTATACTAGTTTATTAGTTGAAATGGAAATTAAAGAGTTCTAATTTGTGGCATGTATATATGTATCATACGGCTATGAAAACTATGAAATATGAAATAGATTTTCAGTCAGTGGTTAATTTAATGTAAGCTTTACAAAAAAACAACAAATTAGAGGTGGGGTGAGCTGTATGTGTTTATTTAGACACATGAATGTCATTTACCTTCATGTAGGAAGGTGAGGTCCTTCTTGATGACAGGGAACAGGGGGATGATTGGTGGCTGGAGATTCTGATTGTTGAGGACATTTCTGTACTTGGCCATATTTCTTGACGGGTCAAAGAGGTCCTGCAGGTCCCCAAACAGCTTCTCGTACTTGCTAGGTAGCTTCTCCCATGTTCCCCTCAGTCTGGAGACTGGAGCCAGGTTCAGACCACTGTGGGGGGAGGGACATATTAATGTAATGCATTTATTCGTTTCTTTTATTACTTTACCCATACAAACAGCTAACAATGATAAGATAAATAATTTCTGCAAAAGTGACAACACCTAAGGGGTCTTGGTCTCCTCTCAAATAGATATGTATAAAACAAATACCTGATTACACGTCATCTCACCTAATGATGGCAAACATAGAGTTGAAGTTTTTGCACTCGCGGCAGTGCAGGGCGATCTTGATGAAGTGCTTGACGGTCTTCATACGTTTGAGCTGGTTGGGCTCCCGCGTCACCTCTGTGGCCACCCAGAAGGTCTCGTGGTTGATGGCCTCCTCAAATCGCTTCAGGCTAGCTGAGCCGGTCTTAGAGCGCAGCTTGAACAGGTCATCGATGTATTCGGTGGGCTCGATGGCACAGAACAGTTCAAAGGCCCGCATGGAAAGCTGAGTGGCAACCTCAACTGTGCTGAGTTGCAACAAAGAGATCTGGCCTTCTCGCAGGAGGTCCTGAGCGTCCTCATCTGAGCATAACGTCTCTGTCTCCATGTTGCTCTTTAGGTAGTATCTGATAAAAGAGGAGAATGTGTGGTTTGTTTCTGTTGTTTCATTTAACAATTAACTGAGTAATCATGTCAATTAACTGAAAATTACGTACTCTGATAAGACACGAACCACTTAAATGACGCGACAATAGCAAACACTTTTCTAATGAGATGATTTACATATTTTTTTTATTTGATATCACTCGTTACCTTTTGTTCTTCAGAAATGCAAATAGAATTTCTGATATTTTTCGGATAACTAGCAGATTAGACCACTGCAATGCTCTCCTTTTGGTTCTACCCAAACATAGAATCAATCAGCTACATTTAATACAGAACTCTTCTGCTGAACATGCTGACTAAGACCAAAAGGAGAGCCCAAATTACACCTATTATAAAGTCTTTACGCTGGTTACCTGTTCATTTTCCTATTGATTTTTAAATTCCTTTAATAGTTTATAATACATCTGGCACCAGACTACCTCTCAGAAATACTTGTGGTTTATAAACCGGAAAGGCCCCTCAGATCCTCTGGTTCTTCTCTTTTAGCTGTTCCACAAAGCAGAACAAAAACATTTGGTGATGCTGCTTTCAGC